>JAGDQP010025256.1:13034-26657 GCA_022664845.1 Lepisma saccharinum | reverse complement strand
AAGCAGTTTTATTATATTGTCAACATCAGTGTTTGAAGTGGGAGGAGCACAGTTTGTCTTTAACATTTTCTTTTGTATCTGGCGGACCAAAATCCCAAGGTTATTAATGGAATCCCATTGTTTTTACTTGCAATAGGCAATCGCCGCTACTAGGTGCAAGCGTACCTTTACCTTTTCTAGTCCACTTCTGCAAGCGTTCCCTTACCATTTCTGACTCACTTCAAACACTGGTTAACGTACAAAGTAAGTTGAACAAAAAATCATCGGGACTTAAGAACTTACTTATATGTGTCTGGTAACAGATATTGTAGGAAAAAGTGTAAATTAACAGAGGTGTAGATTTTTCTTTAACACGGAAGCTAAGGAACAGTGGTACTTCGCAGGAAATTTGTGTCAGAAATATTCGAATAAAACAGTAGTTTGTACCTTTATATGTAAAGCAATATCCTATTAATGTTGTTTTACAATTTTAATAAAATGACGTGTCTTGTTTAAGTCAATACTCATGAAATATTGAGCATCATAATTTTTCGTTAAAAGTAAAAGTATTAGCTCGACAGTACCTTTGTAATAGACTGAAAATTTACTAATAGCCTTTAAAAAATGTTAACAGTCCGTTTGTTTTATGGACACAATACATGGGCATTTCATTTTAATAGCTGTAATGGGTGCAGACAGTGTTTTTAAAAACCCGGAAAATATGAACGCCGAAAAAAAATGTTCTTTTTTTAAATGTTTCATGCTACTTTGGAAAAGAGCGTTTTTTTTTCCTATTTCGTAGTCCCTGACAACATTTTATGATCAATGAATTACTTAAAATTATAGTTCACGTTGAAAGCATATATTTAAAAAAAAATCCGCAATGGGAGGGCTGCCTCTGACAAAGTTTCAAAACATTGTGTAAGTTTTCTCGGTCTGAGCCAAAGATGCCTAAGGGACAAAAGTGAACAGAACTTTTCTCTTATGTGCAAGAGTGCTAATAAAATATATTGCATTCCTAATGTAAATTTAAAGTTTTTGTACATATTTTACCGTAAGAACATTTAATTGTACTAAACCTAAACAACAAATGCATTAGATGTGATAAGTAATTAATATTGGTAATGAAAGGGCAAAAAAAAAAAAAAAACAACTTTCGTCAATAAAACAAGTTTCTTTTGCCTCGTAAAAAAACTTTTTGTTGTTTCTTTTATCTAAAATTTTAGTTTTTTCCCGGCCTTTAAATCTCTAGGTACAAATTGAGCATCATAGAATAGATAGCGTTATTGCAAGTTTTTTTTTTCTTTATTAAAAGGCTCCTTACTAAGCGACCCGATCTAAATCCTGCCCAAGTAATCAACCTCAAGATATGTTGTGAATTCTTCCACTTTAGAAGAAATTGTTACTTACTTCCAAACAATTAAACCCCAATGATTGACCACACCTTTTTCTGTGAAGGACAGAACTATGCTTTTATCTACAGCACTAAATAACTTTTTTTTTTTTGCTCTTTGGAGAAGCCTGCTGAACCATACCTTCTAAGTTTTTCTGTTCATCTTTTACGCTCATTTTTATGTAGGCGGGGTCAATAATAAACAGTACACGACTAACATGCTGCATCCATATTTTTTTCTCTATACAGGTAAAAAAATCTCGAAAAAACTACAGCTTCTATCACATTGAAAATTTTAAAGTACGCTTGTATCCTAGCATGGAGAGAGAATTCGTAATAGGTGACTAGGTAGTGACAGTGACGACTTCTGTTTATGAAAGCATTGACCTATTTAAGAACCAAAAATATCTTTTTTTTCTGATCCAAAGAACCTGTACTACAGCTAGTGGTAACTTAATATTCATATTATATTTTCACCGTAAATCCTTTTGCTTATACAAAAACTTCATCGAATCGTTGTTAGCATTCTTTTGTAGAATTATTGATACATTTTTATTTCAGTAATTATTTTGTGATGTTATGTTAGTGAAAGTTTTGCTCTGTAATATTTTATTATCTTTCTTAAAGTTTCAGGGGCTATTAGAATCCTCATTGTTAGAGACATGATAACAATAAATGCGGATTAATGAAAAGTGGTTTTATAAAAAATATGGATATTCCAACAACTGAAAATATTGCACAAGAAGCAATAGAAATCATTCAGGAAGAGAAAACATCAGGTGAGTTCCTCTTCTTACACATTGTACAGTGCAGGATAATCATGAACGATAATGGTAGCTTTTAATATTTATTTACTGGAACATTAAACTATTAACACACAAAAGTCCTGCCAACGCTTTATTAACTTCGATTCACAAATTGTGTTTGTCGTGGGGATGAAGTACAACCGGAACGTCTGCTCTTAGGACAGGTGACTGAAGCGTTTTGGTTTCATTTCTTTACCTCAACCAAACCATTTCTGAATAACTAATACACCCCTACAACATAAAGAACTCCAGTTAAACTTACCACCAACGTTCTCACATTTTTGTTTAAAATTTCGTATTCTCTGTGATGCAGATTTACCTAGCGTTTGACAACGCGCATCACTTTATTAACGAAACTATACCAGTATAGAATCAGATGTGTATATTGTGATTGTTTATGCTACCTGAGCAACATAAAGGAGATAGTACAAATCTCTAGGACTCTTAATCAAAGAAGCATGAAATTCCATTGTTCAGTGGTTGAAATTAACAAAGGTGTTCTTCCTCAGGGCTCTATCTTATAACGTATTTTATTTCTTTGTATGAAAAAAAAATTATATCAGTTCATAGATTCAGAAAAACGTTTTGGATACTGATGATAGATAGTAACTGGAAACTGTTGTCTGAAAGCAGAAAGTAACTTAAAATGAATAATGGCAAGATTAAAGAATAAGATTTAATAAAGTCTGAATATAGTTGCAGAATAAAATATCCTACATTTTCACCTTCCTCGCCGATCGTTTACTTGTCCCCTAAAATAGTAAATCCTTTAAGTTTGTAATGCTGTTTTAAACGTAAATTGTAAGGGGGTGGGGGACTAAACGAAAAGCTATAATGATAACATTATTGACCCTAATAAAATAGAGCTTGCGGCTTATCATTTCGTCAAAAAAATCGGAAATGCTCTTTCGGAAAATGCATATGTCAGAAGGGATGAGAAAATGCGTGAGGGATTCCCCAAGAATTGGATAGCGTAATTGGGTCGATCAGAGCATCTAGAGAATGACTTAATACCAGAGTACAATACTACGTTCATTGCAAGTCGATACCTCACACAGACATAGCATGAATACACAATGTTATGTACGGTTGCATGATAGCAGAATGTATTTAAAGGTGATTTACTTTGAATACTGACAGCTGTAGAGCTTGGGGCCTATCGTTTCGTCAAATAAATCAGACATACTCGTTAAGAAAACGCACATGTCAAAATTGATGGAAAAATGCGCTATTGATTCCGGAGTGAAATTATTGATTACGCAAAACATTGTTTCTTCCCCATCTTGCATCTGTTTGCGGTATCACCTTGGAATCAGCGTGGTGTTGTTCTCTGATGGGGACTAATACTCTGTTTGCTCTGTTCGATCCATGCTCGCTGTGCAATTCTTGGGGAATCCCCCACTTGAATCCGTTAATCCCTCGCGCACTTTCCCGTCACTTCTGACATGTGCATTTTCTCAACGATAAAGTCCGATTTCTCTGACGAAAGGACAACTCGCCAGCTCTATAGCTATTATTATTCGAAATAAATTGCCTTGAAATACAATTTTGGACGTCTTTGGGGCCCTGTAACGCCGAAACTACGCATGATAGGACGTGTGATCATATGAACTTTTTTCTTGATTTGATATGAGGATTCATCTCCGGAATTTTGTACCAAAGGTCCTTAAACACCTAGTATATAGATTACGAAGTACACTCCCTACTTTTATTGTATCATGCAAAATTCTATGCTCTTATTAGCTTCAGAATAATATTTTGCGGTGGTGAAAATATTAATGTACATACTTTTCATATGAACAAGAAAGTTGTTGCAATTATTTTATCACGAGCCCCATGTGTTCGTGTAAAAATGGGTTTATATATTTAAAAATTAACAGTTCCTTGGCTGTAATTATAAGATAATAATATTTACAAAGAAAACAATAATTCATTTAATTGCACGCTAAATGCAAACTCTTATCATTGATGGCAAAATAGAAATATTTATAGAAAGTCAAAATTCGTAACTACTTACCATAGTGTTTATTTTTTGTGTACTAGACTTCATAATAAGCTTCCTAATTAACAGAAGACTATTCAAGATAGTAATTGAGCCTGAGCTATTCTATTTCTTGTTAAATGAGGGTTATTATGTTGTAAATGGTTTGAAATTTGACTCATTATGTAATAATTTAAAGTCATGTTAATTGTATTCAATTTTTAAAATTAATTAGCATCCTGTCTCATGTATAGAGACATTTACGAGTCTTATAAATTATAGGTATGTACTACACATACGAATAAATTTCAGTTTTATTCTACATGCCACTATCTAAACGTTCCAACTAGCTATTAGCGAAGGTAATTTTCGAGGAATCCTCCGGCATATATTCAGACGATAGTTTCCCATGTGAGTTCATTAAAAATGGATGGGTAGAGACCTACATTAATTTCCTGCAACAAGTCTTGCCTTCCTACGAGACGGTATGTCTCACGCGTCAGCTGTCCTTTACCCTTTTTGACAGCGATTATGGCGACTTAATTTTGATTCGTTTGCCAACCTTTGCTGGAAGACTCGTGTTACAGTACGTTTAGAAACACCTGTGAGTTCGTCGATTGAACTTATACTCTTCCTACCCTTCGACACAGCTAGACGCATTAATCATTTCCCTCATCCAATTCCTTTTTTCTGTAACTTATTTTCGCCGAAGGACCAACACACATTCCTTATCATCAGTACTTTTTCTCGATATTCTGCGTGTATCAATTACTCTCTAAAATATACTATATCGTAAAACTCGAGGTATTTAATTCAGTGTCATGAACTTAGGTTACAATCTATTAAATTTACGGCAATAATGATACATCTTCAATAAAACGAATGTGCCATATTTTAAAAACAAAATCTTCCCCTAAAATTTACTTAATTTTGATTTTATAAAATATATAATGTTATTTCAGAATAGAACAGTTTGACATTATGTTTCTTGATTGGTCCATATCATTTTATTAATTTCATAATTGAGCTGATGAGTCTCTAAGGACTGGATTGAATAGTTACAAATTTCAGATTTTAAGCGACACAGAATTAGAATTGAATTATTTTATGGCCTTATGATATCCAAGGCTCAAGCCGGCATTGGGAAGGAAAAGGATTCGGGATGGTGCCGGCCAAAGCTTATGTTGAAGGTGTCATCGCGGCACTTGCCTGGCGTGAGTGATGGAAAACAGGATTAACTTTAGTCAGAATGGTCGGACGCTGGGATTGAAGCCACGACCTCCGGAATGCCACGTCAACACTACCACTGAGCTACAGCGGGTCAGCGGCTCTTAGAATAATAATCCGTATGGGAACTCAACTTTTTGCAAACGAAATGACATTCTTTTAGTAGTGTATCGCTTCATCTCGAGTAACAATCTTGGAGCCAGTACAGGATTGCGTCCTGCTTATGCAGGTCTTCTAACTCGTCTTTTCCGTAATTTTACTCATTTCGTGAACTAAATTGCAGTAGGACAACATGCCACCTTCATGAAAAGGCTTAGCCCGTATCTTCACACTACTTTTCCGACAGCAATCGCAAGAATTTGAGGTAAGAACTGTAGCCTAAAGCACTGTAAAAACCATGAAAAGTTTCGTTAAAGCTTTTTCACATGCTACTTAATTTCATAGTCAGATAAATTTAAATAAGTTACCAATTGTTTTCTCGTTTTATGAGAATATATACAATGAAGAGAAGATATATAAGGTAGAATAAGACGAGGTGGAAAACGTGGCAAGCGCCCCAGGTGGCACGTCTAAAGGGAGGCAACAGTTAAAAGTAAAAAAAAAAAATTGAAAAAAGGAAGTAAAATTGCCTATTGCAATTAACCGATGCGTGTTCAAAGTATAAATGCCGGCGCGCTAAGACATTTTTTTTGTGTTATTCGATACATTCTCCCTTCACCTTTAACATTCAGAACCGCAACTCGAGTCAGATAGGCAGGTCTGCTGCCTTACTGGAGTTAGTAATAGCGATGTTACGACAGGCCCCAGAGAAGATAAGTAAAGTACACTACGTGATGTGAGACAATGTTGTGGCCGACGCGTCCGCCGGTCGTGTTGTTTGGTTATAAAACGATGTAAAGGCCGGTGGAAAGCGGGTTAAAATTGAAGTTTTGTCTCATAGGATAATTTCTAGATTCGACACTGAATGCGTTATAGAGGAAATATTCGAAGAATTAGCAGAGAAGGAAATAAAGAAATGTACGGGAGAATACACAATGAAATCGACGATAATCAGAACAAAATTTAGATGTTGTTGGCAAAGATGTGCAATGAAAATTCATATTTTGGAAGAAAGGTAAGATACAACTTGATGTACAAGAAAGCAACAATGATGGAATCTGGTGAAAGTGAAGCAAATCTGTTTAGTTAGTGTAGGACAAAATGGTAGTCTGATTGCAGGTCCGAAAACTATATTGGAAAGATGGAAAGAAAACAGGATAACTATATGAAACGTTCTAATGCTCACAGACGTTAAATTATAGAATAACTAGAAGTGAGTTGATGGTTACAAAAGGTTGTAAGTACTCAGAGAAGGATTTGAAAAGTTTCTTAATGAAATGTAAATTGGTAAAGAATTTGCTGCGGGCACTATTCCACTTGAACTGGGGAAACGGGGAACGCAGGAGAGAATGAAAGGAGGACTCAGTAACCAAACTTATGACTCAAGAGAATGCCAAGCGACTTTTAGAAACAGTAATTATTACATTGGAAAATAATAAGAAAAACTCATGTAAATATTTTCGAACAATCAGACTAATAATTGACTGAGGGAATGTTCTACTGATATAAAAATATTATTCGATATTGTGAATGAAAAAATTGAAAAGAAACAGGGGTAAAGGATCAATGGCCGCTTTTCTTGTTAAAAGTAACATGATATATTAAAAGCCGTAGACTATATTTAGATATATATCATTATCATCATATTCAGCCGTTTTCTATCCACTGCTGACCTGCCCCATTTCAATCAACAATTCTCGGTCTGCTCTTATCCTTATCCATCTAGCTCCTGAAAAACGTTTGATTTTATCTACTCATCTTGCATTTGGATGTCGTCTTGGTCGTTTTCTTCTGGGAATTAAATGTTGTATATTCGTCGTCCATCTTTCTTCTGCTCGTATAGCTACGTGACCGCGCCATCTCCACTTCATTGTTTTCGAAGTTTTGATTATATCTTTTACTCTTGTTTGTGCGCAAATATATTCATTTGTCTTCCTGTCCATCCTAGGTATTCCTACCATGCATCTCCATTCCTCTTTGTGTGACACTCAATCTTTGAGTCGTTTGCTCATTCAATGTCTAAGTTGCACAGCCGTACATCATTACAGGTAAAACGCATTAATTATAAACTTTACGTTTGAGACACATTGGTAGTGTGCTTTTGAAAATAGAGTGTAGTATTTCGAACGAGCTCCACGCCATTTTAAATTTTCTGTTTATTTCATCCGCCAATTTGGCAATCGATATTTTGAGCTTTCCTGACATACTCATCAAATGTGCTTATTGTCTCTTAGTGAATCTTGATTGCCTTCGATTCAGCTTATTGTACATTGAATCTTGATTGTACATTATTTTGTTTTACATAAATTAATTGAAAGTTTTTTATTCGAACTCTCATTACTCAGCTCTTCCATTCTGGTTTGTAGTGCTTCAGCACATTAAGCATACAGGATTGTATCATCAACGAAATGTAGGTGATGAAGATATCCGCCATTGATCTATATTCTAACTTCATCTCAGTTTAGATTTTGGAACACTTGCTCCAGGACCGCTTAAAATAGTATTATGAATAGTGAATATATAAGTACAGAGAAAGAAAGAGAGAGGTACAAGGTTTTATATATTTGGAAAAAGCATTCGATCGACTAAACGGAACATATTAAATTGGAACACATCGAACGATCCAAGCATCAAAATTGGCAGATGAAGAGTAGATCGTGTATCGAGCTTCAAGTGTATGGAACATATTACAAGCGAGAATCTAAAATGTTGAAAAGAGTTAAAGGTCAGAATAGTGGTGGCGAGTTAAATTAAATGCGTTGGCTAACGGAAATCTCGTATGTGATAAGATGTAAAATGTGATATTTTATTAGTGTAATAGGATTATGCTAATCCAAAGATTGTGTTCAGAATTCTGAACGTTAACTAGTGGACTTAGCAAGTTTATATTGTTAGTTCTTCATCTTGAGTTGTGGTTTTAAAGTGGAATGGATTGGTGTTTTGAGGTGTGGTAAAACACTAATAATGAACTTAGCAAATACATATTTAATGGAAATGCCAAACTGTTTTGTATATTATGAGAAACTTAACCATTAAATACATATTGTAAAGTAAGTATGTACCTATCCTAGAGAATATATGAGAAAAAGAACAAATATGAAGTGATTCAAAATTGGAATGCTTTTCTATAGTTTTCTGATAAAGATTATTTGGTTTGTCTACTATTGAATTAAATGAATTTTGAATCTGTAAGGTTCTGTTAATATTAATAAACTATTTTGTAACCTTACTTTGGATATGGAAAATGGTTATTTATATTGGATTAACTTAAAGAACTCGGCTACTACAACATGGTTATGATAATATATAACAAATGACAGATATTCTTGGAACTTACTCAAAAGTAAGAAATAACGGTATACAATTCGATAAAGATATACATGAGAAAGAGATTTGTATGAAGTAATGTGTTCTATTGAGCAGTAATGTGGACAAGAATAAAGATGAAATATAAACTGGATACACAAATTTCGAAATGAAGAAGTGCTGAAGAGAATAGGTGGTTAAATCATTGGCTCGGCAGATATTTTATACTGAGGATTTCAATTAAATGTATGTCTCAGTGAAAGACATGAATAGGAAGAAGACTAATGCAACGCATCAGCAGTAATAAGGAAGATAAACAGTATGTTTAGATAAAAAAGAAAGATCAAGGTCAGTATGAATAGAAAGGTCTTACCTTGTGTTGAAGTATGACGTGACTTTCTAGCAGAACAGATCATGATGAGCGTAACTATTAATATAGCAACTCGCCCATTATCTGGTTTGCTCAACTATTATGGATAGCGTTCAAGTTAAGCAGTGCATTAATACTTAATGACTTCATTATCTCGTCTCGAAAGTTCAGTTTTTCCATATACGTTTCTTATCGATCCAACGGATTGATGAGATCACTAATTATTGAATTAGTACCGGTTAAATATCTACTTATAACTGTTCAATGCCAGTGGACGAACCACATGTATACGAATAGCTATAATTTGCTACGACGCATTTATCTTCTTTGATGACTATATAACTGAGCAAAGCCGGTATTTGAGATCCAGTTGAACTGAGTCTCGTTGCTATGGTAACTGTAATTGAAATTAACTTGTAATGTGGTTGAGACCGTAAGAGTATACCTCTGCATTCATTTGTCAACTTTTGTTTGATTCGATCCAGTCTTTCGTTCGTCATATTCGATCGAATATGTGCTTCGGTCTGAACCAAAATAACCTAAAAGAAATAAATTGTGTTTAATCCGAATGTGTGTTTAATCATTCAATAATATTACCAACGGAACGGCAAATAGTTTTGCATTGTAATGCCATTTAGCCTTCAGGCGAGCGCGTTTCAATTATTGAGTGTAATAGAGTGATAACATTTTGTTTGTACCTATTCTGTGCCTATCTTTGCAGGAATAAGCCTGTCCAGTTCTGACCAAAGAATCTACACAGTGGTTGCTTAAAATAACAGATCATTTGGGAAAGTGGCCTAGTTTGGATGATGCCCCAAATTAATTTTTTCTCGCAGAAAGATATCCTGCAATAGAGCTTTTTAGAGAACTGGTGGGAATTTACGGTTATGATATAATGTCGAGGAAATTCGTAGCAAAGTAGTATCTTAGTTTTGAAGCTGGTTAGGATAATATTGGGAATCAAATCTTCTGTATAAGACCCACGTTCAATATAAGTAACTTCAACTGCTCAAATGTGCTTGAGAGTATTCAGGAACTAGAATCACAGAGATAGAATATTGCTACACAATAGAATATTGCTACACAATTTCATCGAAACCTTGCTTATCAGCGCTGTGAACATAGCACTATGAAGCATATCATGGACGACATCTTGGTAGTATGCAGAAGTATATACCAGATGAGTGCTTCCAAAAACGTTACGTACTGGCTCTTGGCTGAATGGTATCATTCGAAGTTGTAATAATTACTTATATATGAAATGCGATTAAATACAGCAGTACTTCCCTTGTCCTTTTTTCACTCCCCATAATTATTTCCAGACCGTGAGCATTACTTTTGGAATTACTAGTCATGTAAACTTTCTTCTGGCCGCCTATAATCAATTATAATCGAGTCATTGTTCATGTCATATGAATTATGTTACTTGTATTAAGTTCTTATTCGCACCTTGCGCATATTGTTCTTAAAGTTTGTATTTCCTGAGATAATTTGTTATTTGTATACCATTATGATTCCCTGGTAATGATATGAATTTACTGGGCGTAATTTCTGTGACACAAGGTATTTAACGTGCAATCGGATGTAGGGCTCCCTTATTGATTATTGGGATCATTTACCGAATACTTTACTGATGGATCTTACGTACTAACTTACTCTGTGGCTTACACAACTCGAACGCTCATAGCCACAGTAACAAACGTTCTCCATAGCATTCTATCCTGAGCAAGATCAAGTCAATTTTTATCACAAACACGTACTTCTTGAAGATCCTTTCTAATATTATCCTCCCAACGTCGTCTTGGTCTTCCCAAGGGTCTCTGTTTCTCCGTATTAACAACTTAGATGGAATATACTTTTCATTTCTCCCCGGTCTGAACTACATGGCCTGCCCACGTCAATCGTCCCGATTTCATTATTCTTACAACATCGAGTGAGTCGTAACGTGCGTGAAGTTCTTCTGTATGTAGTGTACTCCATTCTCCAGTCATCTTGTTCCGTTTTGGCCGCCATATCTTTGTCAAGACCTTATTTTCAAACACTCATAATTTATGTTCATATGCTAGGGTCGCACTCTAAATTTCGCAACCGTAAAGTATTACCGAATCAATCGTAAATATTACCAAATTGCAAAATTTTATCCAGCGATACTTTTATTTTCGTAACTTCAGTCTCAAGAACGGTAGTTTTCAATATGTTATGTTGAAAGTTGATGATGGGAACCAATCTTTAGAAGATCAATAACTAGTTTTTTTTTAGAAATAATTATACAAATACTGCGATGCTTTATTAGTGTTAAAGGCTACACTCATTTTTAACATATTCCATGTGTCTATTTGTTCATTTTCTGCTGAAATAACTACGCTGAAAATTAAAAGTTGAATATTATAAAGGATGACTAAATATTTATTTACAAAAGCATAACTAAATAAGTTAAAATCTACAAACGTTATGGTGAAACCCGGTTAAGTACCATCACTAATGCAGTTCTATTTCAACTCCACCATGTAGTCAATCTTCCTATGGAAAACGATCAATATGAACTTCAGAAAAGTGAGGAAGAAGGATATACCGTTCTATTCGAGGGGCAGTTATTTCAGACGGAAGAAGTTCTTTTCAAAATGGACAATTCTGGAGAAGGCTATGAGAATATACAAGAATCATCCGGCACTGATGACACAGATCGTCCTACGGCTTCTCTACAATTCATGGAAGAGTTAAATAATTCCGAAACTAGGTAAGTTATTTGGGAAAGTAGTACATCTGTTTTTATTTATATGATTTTATGTTACTCTTTGGGACAATTTTTATTGCTACTGTTCACACTTTACTAATTTTTCCTTTAGAAGTACCAAAAACTGTATAAATTGATGAGTGATATTCCACGAAACCTGTGTTTTCTCACGTCCTGAAAGGCATTGTGTTGCAAAATTATTTTTACTACCTTGCTGAAACCTTGGATAACTTTCTTGTTTTATACAAAGTACCTTCAATCAAAAATGTAATATGCATATTTTAATGATGTTATATGCAGAACATATTATTAATTAAGTTTTGTATGTTAAGTTACCTAACCTATCTTTGCCTCGTTACGGTTTATCGTAGCTACTATAACAACGTTTCCATTAAATATAACGCAAGGCCTCAGATAAACATCATATTTGTTATAGGGTATTTCCATGTTAGTGTCAACCTTCTTCAAGAAAAATGAAATGCTTTAGCAAATTGTAATGCCATTTGAAACCGAAGATATATTATTTTTTATAACTGTATTCAGTTTTTTAACAACAATTTTAATGTTAATTAGTTAATTTATTTTTCAAGACGTATTTTACTGCGGACCGTGTATTTCAGTTAGCTCTTTTATTAATTATTAGCTGGAAAAATAAAATGGCATACTTTTCAGAATCATCATTCCTAGCGCAAGTACTGAAAAAAATGAAGGAACGTAATGTTTCACATAAATAATGTTTGTCCCACATAGCAATTGCAATTTCATATTTTTAAAAACAAATCTGGATTTTCTGCTTACAAGTAAAGAACTTTGAAATAATTTGTAAATTTTTACAATATGGCCCACCATTATTATGCAACAATGCGTACCGGATTGACATGCTCTGGTGCCGGACTGAATTTTGTTATCATTCCGTATTTACTTTTGTTTTCAGCAAGTTTGAAAATGCATGTGATTACACTATTTGTATCCAGTGTTGCCAGACGCAGGTAATTTTCACTCGATGCAGGGAAAACACTCACAAAATTTGCAAGTAGGGGAGAATGGGGATTTTTAAAAAATATCTCAAATATAAGGAAATTCTTGTTGAGTATATTTCTGTTTTCAGTTGACTAACTAAACTAACTTTGTGATCTACGGAACTCGCAAATTAATCACGGCAGTAACAATTATTCTCTCCTGAGCAACATCAAGCCAATTTTCATCACAAACACCTATCTCTCGAAGATCTGTTCCAATATTGTCATCCTAACTACGTCTTGGTTTTCCCAACGGTTTTTTCCTCCTATCTTTCCAACCACAGTGAAACATATTTGCTTTGACTCATTCATTATTTGTACATTAGGTGAGTCGTACTTTCAATTGACAGCATAGCAAAACTCAAGTTACAATAATACACAATGCTATAGAAGTAAAAAAATAGTAATATATATATTCAAAATAGCTACTAATGTATATGGCTGGTACTTGCAATAGAAAACCGCTCTACATTGACAACGTCCCCATTTAGTTCATCTACAAAACCAAACAAATCACAAACGAACTATCATTGAAATATTGCGATGTAGCTTTCTTAAAATAAAGGAGGAGTAGAAAATAAACCATTTTGATAAGAAATTGTGACAAACAACGTAATGAAATAATGGATATTCACATCATAACCATGTACGTTGCAAAGGTTCATTTTCAGACAAAAATAATGTTATTAAAGTTTTCAAGCATCACGGT
>JAGDQP010025256.1:0-12934 GCA_022664845.1 Lepisma saccharinum | reverse complement strand
TGAGTTTTATGATATCAAATTTTACATTCGACATGTTGGAATTTTGAGCGCAATCTCCTAACAAGTTTTTTTTTTTACCAATTTGGAAATGTTCGTCGCTGGCCTCAAGCTGATAAATTTGAACCAGTTAATCGGCAGTTTATATTTTATGACACTATAACGCTTATTGGCAATAGTCTTTCTAATTCAAAGGAACTTCAGATTATTTGTAAGAAACACTTACACTTGAAGTGAATTTCATCTTGTTTTAGAAGTACACACTTTTTTGCAATACTTACTACATGATTAACTATTTTTATTTATTTATTTCGTTCAAAACTTTTTTTTTTTTTATTTTTAATCGAAAGAACTTCCGTTCACTTAATTCTATCATTTCTTTTCTATTTTCAACATTTTAATTTCTGTTATAATACGTTTGCTAGATTAAGAATGATTCCATTAAAATATTATAGTTACTATTCAGAGTCACTCAATATTATAACAAGCGTATTTTGTCATTATTGAAACAAGTGAGTGCTACGATTCTAGTAACAATAGAGAAGCCGCTGAGGGTCCATTCATTACATCTCAAAGTTCTGTGAGTCAACGGTATAGACTCGACCCGAACTACCTCTACGACCAGTCCCGGTACCTAATGCACAAATTTGCAACATATTTTCAGTGGACGTTTAGACTTGTATAAATCACACACAAATTCATTTTTGTATTATATATGACCAACATTGATGCTGGGAAGCTTAAGGACGGAGTCGCTCAAAGTATTTTTTCTACGAACTTGGGTGATGATACGTGTATAAAACTAATTAAAAAAATAATGTTAAAGTACCTAGACTACACTGATAAATGAGGTGCTTTATAACGGTGACATTTTTCTGTTGTGTCGAATCATGTTATTAACACATTAAATGCGGCATCAAAGCAATTTGAACATTTTAATTTTATAAAATTGGTCTAAGACAGTCACACTGTGGAGCGATCAAGCCTATTCCAACAACACCACCACCTCTCAACATCTTGTGGTACATGATATATATTTATTACACCGTCCAACGAACGGATAAGGCGAGAATATAAGTCTCTCAAATCTATCCTTTGCAGTCAACAGAAGCCGCAGCAATAGCTTCCGTTCAAATATGCCTCACTCTGCCAGAGAAATTAGAGCCATGCGCACAAGCCGTCGGTCCTCGCGGCCCGTGGTGTGGCGCGCTCTTTCGGATCCGCCATGTCGTTGAGTAGTTCCTTCATGGAGCCAGCAAGTTCATATGTGCTGCACTGTGGACGCAGTCTGTTCAATACGGGCACCAATGTCACGGAAGGACGAACCGCACTCGCAGTATGCCAGAATTCTTCAGCGTTCAAAGGTGGAAACCTGCTGGCAGGGTTGCCACATTCGAAGACAAGGCATCTGTCTATCATATACGCACTCACGTCATGGAAGCAGTCGTGTACCACTGCACTGTGACTATTTGGCCTGACTCTGATTGCTGTTTATGGATAACATAACAGGCACCTACACAGTGTATGATGCATCACGGAGCTGTCGTGCTAATCAGTTGTTTACCATTTCATGCCCTACATATTCTGCAGTTTTTTCATCAATTCCCTTGTCTCGTCTCTGGCCTCACACTTTTAATGACAGTTAATGTAGTTTCCGATTACCATGATTATACTCACTTTGATATTGGACACATATATAGTAACACTAATTACTCTCAGATAGCAAATGCTATATGTGTTGCAATAACACCTTTGTTGTTTGTACCCCTGGTACATTTTCCATATTCTAAATACAGAAATTATAATCTTATATTTTCTCTTGAAAGGTTTTGGACCCCATTAGCTATCAATATCAATTATGTTGTAATAATGGATTCGTGTCGTCTTCGATAAACATATTACCCAATAATATTCTTTTCCTTTTGTAACTAACAGCAGGATATTAGACTCGATTAGAATAAATACTTGTTACTAACCCCACAGGCTTTGACCTCTCCTGCTCAGTTCTTCCTTATCGAGCGGCCGTGGCTAAGTGATAGGACATTGTCTTAGCATTCGGAAGCTCCTGGGACCGATCCCGTTGGACAACCAACGCCACTGAGATTTCCCAGGATTTTGCCTCAGTCGTACTATTCAAATGCTGGCATGGTACCTACAAAATTGGTTTTTACCTGTCATCATTCTTTCCCGACCTGAGCCTAAGATGCAAAATGCCTTTAAAGTAAATTCAAATTCGATGATGCGTGTTGCTACATACAACAAATATTACTACTGATATTACTTTTGAGGTGAATTATATTTTAGTTTTAGTCACATGTGTTGGCTGAATAGATTCACGGTAAAAATAGTTGGCTGCCAAATAAATTCACTCTAAGAGTAAGTCAAGAAAAAGGATTATTTTGCCAATTACGTTAAGCAAAAAACGGATTTACACATTCGATTTGCTCTGCCTGACACTATTAATAATTATTCATGACGTAAAAATCGCAACGTCCAACTGTTAAAATTGTCTTGCTATAAGGCGTGGCGAGTAGAAAAAAAATCAAAGTGCAAGCTGTTTAGCCCATATGGTGAACATTAGATCTGAATTGAAAGACTATAATGACTGACTGAAGCGAATTACATTATTTACAGTTTGGAAAAGAACTGGCCGAACAAATATAAACTTAACGAAAGGAAATACGGAGTTTTGAACCATGATCCATCAACTACAGTAGTAATAAAACGGAGTAGACGCTTACTAACCCTTTCTGTGTCCGAATTTCAATTTAAGGTATTTTGCCCACTTTGGCTTAGGCCGTGATGTGGAAGCATTGACCAGAGCCTTTCTTCAGTTACCATCCTGACTAAACTGAGGAAAACCCTAGACAACCTTAGTGAGAATGAATGGTCTGCTCCCGGGTTAAAACGCTGAGATTTATCCATTACCGATCCTTAGTTCGCTGCGTTACCGCCTGGGCGACGAGAGAAAATTACAGATAGGTATCAATTTTTACCTCTCGATGTTATAAAATAAAGGCGAAAGTTGAAGTTCACGAATTCCGGCCACACGTCTTCCACTCGTCAACAGCAATTAACTCTCCGTACATTATATTCATATTTACGGCATATATATATATATATATATATATATATATATATATATATATATATATATATGTGTGTGTGTGTGTGTGTGTGTTTTAATAGACTCATATAAACAGGAAAGAATTTTGCTGTCAAAGCGTGCATGAAACAGTTCCACAGAGGGTTGGAAACTCTATCATATTCCCCCAAATTAAGTATCAACCATGTATTTTCCATAAAACTTACCTTTATAGTGTCATTTGTATGTCACTGAAAATACCCCTTTTTCGACTTTGACAGTTCAGATGATCCTTTTCCACAAAACAGTTTGTTTGGATTTAAAAATATGATCAATTTTGTATCTTAACCTCAAACTAACAAATTAATTTTGATACCAATAACTTCTTGATTGTTATCTACTGTTTCTTTTCGTATACATCCATGTGTATTTCCTCGGTATGCAATTATGTACGGTATTGCTGCGCGCTGCAGAAATTAGGATCCATTCTTGCAAGAAGTAGCAGCGTTATACAAGGTCTACATAAGTGATTTGTACAATATCTCCATACATGAAGGTATTCCCAAAATTCACACAGAATCTTCTTTTATGAACAATAACAAATTTCCTTTCAAGTTCCTAAGCTATTTTGAGAACCCTGCTTTAAAACAAATATAAAAAATTAAAGAAAAAAAAACAACATATAGTTAAACAGTAAAATGCAACTTATGTGTCTTATTCTGTTCTCAATAACGCATTGCAAATTTTCTTTTTGTTAATACAATGTCGTGTAGATCTTGTCTCTACCATTTTCTTTTTCATTTTCAGTGTTCAACAATCAGTACCAGTTCTAAGTAACTCACCTGTGATCTCTGGAGCTGGTAAAAATAATAGAAATGCCCTGTTGCCTCGATGTCAGGAATGGGAAATGTCCACTATTTTTGGAAACAAAGATTGTAATCGAACAATATCCAATGAGTCAAATTGTAATCAAGAAGACCCAGAATTGATAATATCTGAAACAGTACATAGATTTGATAATGTACTCGCAACTACCCATCATGCTTGTAGTGTTTTCATTCCTAAAGATGATACAATATTTCGATCTCAAATACATACAGCTAATGAACCTTCTCTTTGTAGGTTTTGTAATGTATTATTTTCATCAGAATGTGAGTTTCATGATCATTTAAAGCTGCATAAGAATAATCAAGAAAATCGGAAAGAACTCTATTTGTGTATTATTTGTGGGACGCCGTTTTCAGAAAAGAAAAGACTTGTTATACTTCTTAGCAAGGTAGAACCAAAACCATTATATTCTGACTCTATAAGAGATGCAAATCATACTGGTTTCGTAAATCTAAAGCATCCACTAGATGGATCAAATATTTGCTCTTTCTGTAACAAATTGTTCTCTACTAAATACACTCTAATTAGACATTTAAATGCCCACATTGGAAATGAAAGTTTTAGATGCGAGATTTGTTCACAGACTTTTACACTCAAACATAACCTTCAAAGACATGCAGCAGTTCATTCGGGATACAAGCCTTACAACTGCGAAACTTGTTCCCGCACTTTTTCATGTAAGCAACATCTTGAAAAACATGTAAAAGTTCACACGGGATACAAACCTTACAATTGCGAAATTTGTTCGCGCACTTTCTCACAAAAGGAAAACCTCCGGAAGCATATACATGTTCACACAGAATATAAACCTTACGGTTGCGATATTTGTTCACGAACGTTTACACAGAAATCAGACTTTGATAGGCATTTGCGAAAACATATGGGATATAAGCCCCATAGTTGCGAAATTTGTTCGCATACCTTTTCACTCAAGCATAACCTTCAAACTCATGTAAGAAGATTTCATTCGGAACATAAACCTTAGTGTTGTGAAATGTACTAACTTCATTTTTCCTTTAAACAAATCTGTCATAGGAATCTATATCGCAAATTTGAAGAAATAACATTTTAGGAATAAAAAATTTAAACAAAAGTCGTCCCAAAATTCACATTGCAAAAAAAAAATATTTACTTGCAAATTGTGAAAGATAATTTGCTTATGAAGGTAGAGCTAAACATCACTTAATTCTAAATATACGTTTATTTTATTTTGAAGGTAAATTGACATTCTGCTGCATACCAGGATATAATATTAATTTTATTTTGTAATTGAATCATGTAAAGAAACCTATACTGTTCACTATCAAAAATCTATAATTTTGTAACGACATATGTAAAGTAAATTATGTGGTGTATGCTGCAATCAACCTCATAAATATGTTATTTTGGTAATACCTACTGGCAGTTTTTAATTTAGTGTTTATGTTTACTGTAAACAAAATATTATTTCGGAAATAAAACACTTTCGAAAATTTGCCTTCAATACTTTATTTCATAGAATTCAATAACTTCTATTTGCTGTTATTGCTAACTTATAAACTATTTTTGATATTCGGTAAAAGTCATCGATTCAAATAATGGCTGATGGTAAGCCAACGTTATAGTTTGTCAACCGTTGGAAAACCTTTCTTATTATCGAATAGAATAATAAGGAACACGGAATGCTCGAGTGCACTATCCCGGCATGAGTCTGGGATGGACGAAGAAGGTCATTAGTAAGAATGGGCAGTTTCTGTGATCGAACCAATATTCTTCACGATACAGTTTTCACTGGAAAACCATCTTATATTCACGACGGGATTCAGTACGATCCTTTTCGTAGATGATGTCTTGCAAGTCACTCACTTAAGTTTTAAACAAATGCTGGGTTTCCAGTCAAGATTCTATTTTAACTCAGTTCCTTCTGGATGGATTTCCACATATAACAAACAGAGCTTCTACAGTTTGAGGTTGACTCAACACTCATTGTGCTCTTGTCTCAAATACTTCGTAGACTTCTTCTGAGGACACATCTGGGAAAAGAAAGCAGCCCATATGACCGCAACAGACGTGTTCCCGTTGACTTTGTCGTTACCAGTAGCACCGTAACATAAACGACTAAATTCTGGATTTCATTGTTCAGTAGCTGACCAAAGTCTTGTTTCTTCCACCCATTGATTCGTATATTTAAACCTTGACTGGACAACCTTACCTAGAGCAACGACTAGGGCTTCCACCATTTCAGCTGCCATACCTTGATAATCTGTCCAAACCGTGACATTTTTACAACTACCTTCCACCCACGTCCAGCTACCCTCTCGTATAAATTACCCCAGCTAATCACGTTGTAGCTTTTCTCATTGATTGTTTTTGCGCAGCGACACACGAATGTTTACCTTCTGCAACGCCCTCAGCTTTATTCAAAAGAGGCTCTGTGTACTTTTAATTGTTAATTATACTAAACGTTCTTCCCTTTCATACTATAAGTTTTTAGCCAAAGTTCTTTCAAAACGTTTTCTCTACACAATAGCCATTGTTAGATGTTCATACTTTTTATACAAAAGGGCCTTGAATCTCTACAAAAAAACCATTGTCTGTTACCCAAGTAGCACACGCACGTGAACATGACGTCATTTTAGGTTGATAATTGATGCGGAAGACGTCGAAATATAGGGTAAATATCACAAAGCAAACCATGCATGTAAAGATCCTGCAGTGACAATTTATTATTGTAGCTATTCGGTTCAAATAAACATATAAATGAAAAAAAAAATCTGTCCCAAAACAATCATTTCATCCCGGCCCTTTTCCATTTTAGAAAACAACGGCATACACATAAAACAGTTGAATCTGATATGTTCACTGATTTACTCCAACTACATTGACTAGGATCACACAGTCGCTATCGAAAACAAAATGCTGTATTATCATGTATGTCGTCAAATACTAGAGGATGAGAATGACAGAATTAGTCAATTAAAAGACCAAAATGTCACGTAATAGCGACGTATATTTAATTACAAAGACGAAATTTTGATTTTTTTTTCACCCAGAAAATCGCATCCTTTTTACGTGGGTGTACTGCTGGGGTACTCCTGGAAACAAACTACACGTGAATAAACTAGCTGGCCAGAAACACGGGTAGATCTGCTATCAACAGTTTCGATAACCCATTTTCTTCGTAACGGTGTGCGCTCAAATTAAAATTTTATGTGTACATAAGCGCACATCTGAGAAACTAAGAGGATATGGATATGACAAATAAGAATGAAACATGAATTCAAAGTTTGGAGTGCACTTTTCTTCTTTGTTTTTTATATTATAAGTGTCTACACTATGAAACACTGCGTGCACATAACGTGTATAAAACAAACATAACATTCTATGATAAAGAATGTAAATATGTTTATGAGGGTTTGGAGAGTAAAAGAGCTATGAGACACGTCCGCTGCCCTGCATTCTACCCCGTACTTTTGCGATATTTGGTGCAACCTGAAATATGTTGAGTATGTGTATTCGTGAGTTGTGTTACAGGGGGTACAAAAATCAAATTATTATTTTAAATCTATTTTTGTAAGAAAATGGAATATTTCTACTATATAATTAAGGATGTATCAATATGTATGTACCTCTTAATAACATGAAATAAGTTTGTTTCCAAAGTAGCAGCATATATATAGGGTGGGAAAAGGATTTTTTTCCACTTAGCGTACACTTATTGTTCAGTTTTAAACACTAAATACACTCATTACACATACTGCACACTAATTAAGCATAACTCACTTTAACTTATTTGCTGTGTTTCTTGGCCTGTTAAGAGGCGACCCGTTGACATAGTTCCAATTTTGACTACATTTTGAGGTGAGGTAGGGACTCGCTGAAAACCAATACTACTGGAATTTTGTGGGAGGGGATGCAATTTCGATCCAAGCAATGACAACAACTTTTAATTCAGGTTTATATATGAGAAGCTTGTTTCCAAACAAACACCACTTAAGACATTTCTGTAATTTTAAAGGACAAACGAAAAGCTGATATTCCTATAGTTCCTCATTTAATGAGGCATATTTCAGTGGTAAATGCTGTGTATGTTTATTCAAGAAGAACTTGCCAAAATGTAAAAAAAAAATCTTATTTATGGTTTAGGTCTTTGCAGAATTAGTATAGGGAACTCGCAGGCTGCCAAATTTGAAGCTGACTGCCCGTCAATCTTGGAGTGCAGCTATCCGCCATCTTGCGTTTGGAAGAAAACCACGATATCCCTATTGGTTTGTGCACACCACAAAGATAATATTTACATGAAATTCCATATCTGATGTTATTACAACCACATTTGTTTTGAAAGTTTAAATTAACTCCAGGTTCACGTGAATAGAGATATTTTAGCAGAATAAACACTCTAAAATAAAAAATATCAACATTTGTAGCTGTTAACTGTGTAAGACTGCAGGTTACTTTGATCAAAAGATCCTTGCAAGAGATAAATTGTACAGGATCTTTTTATTTACTTTATGTAAATAACATTGAAACCAGTAAGTACTGATGAAAAGACAAGGAAGTAATAGTAAACACTACTAAGAAATTCAAAATATCGCCCACATTAACAAAGCCATTCAACACCAAACCATTGTAGCTAAGTTACTTGAGGGTTGACTTAGCAATCGAAAGGTTCTTGGACCGACATAGCAAAGTGACGTCCCAGGGATATCCGATGGATCTCCTGGCAGGATGTAGGACGTCCTGTTTAGGTCCCGTTAACATCCATAGGACGTTCATGGGACCTACAAATGACCGCCCAGGATCATAACTGGGACGTACTTTCCGGATCCTTTTAGAACAAAGATGGAACTATAATGGGATATATTTTGCATGTAAAGTATATTATAATGAAGGCTATTTGTACCACTAAATACAATTAACGTGACTCTGTAAGTGCTACTGTTAATACCAGATGCCAGCAAAAACGTTCTATTTCCTCCATGTCCTTTTCTCCATCTGGGTAATCCAGGCATCGCTCTTAAAATTTTCGCGCTAGAAACTCTAACTCTCCAATTATTCACTTTCTAGCTTGAAAATTTTAAGAGCAAATCCTGGGCAACCTGGGTGCAGAAAAGGACACGGAGGAAATAAAAAGCTTTTGCTGACATGGTATTCACGATATCACCTATGTAGAGGCACGTGCAGTTTTTGAATATTGTTTTTATTATTGTATTATTTTAACAGTAACTTCATTATTATATGCAATTCTAAGAAACAAAATTATATAATATTTAATGTATAATTGCTAATAATAGTATCACTTCACTAGTAGCAAATTGAGTATCACTATGATTGAAAGCTTTAAACAATAAATGCAACTAGTGTTTATAACTACATCTACTTAATACAGAATGGCTAACGATAAATATTTCTGAAATTCCCTGATTTTGATAATATTTCCCTGACCGACAAAACTGAAAATTATTATTTTCATACAACTATTTTAATATAATAAAGAATTTAACTGTAATACTGAGAGTTAATAAGTATAATGCGCCTGAGTGTTTGCCAACTAGTCTAAAAATGACGACGTACCTTCAAAAAATAGTTCGCAAGATAACAGAACCACACTAGACACACACACACATACTATTTAGTAACTTTTGAAACACTGTTTACAATTTTATATTTCTGCATAAGACTCCATGACTATTCTGAAATCTTGTAAAATTTCCCTGATGTATACAGGATAGTCGAATATATCTCCCTTGGATATCATTTTAAGTCCGGGAACCACTGTGAAACTTCAAGTGACTGCGAATTGAATTGATTTGTGGCCTTTAAACACCTTTGACCAAAGCTGGGATGGGGTACAGGCGAGGATATGGGAAGGATGTCAACCAGAGCCTAGTTTTGAAGATACCATCATGGCATTTGCCTGACATAACAGAGGGAAAACCATGGGTAAGCACAATCAGGATCCAACTGACTGAGATAATCCGTTTTCCGGCTTTACTAACTTAGTGACTGAATGGCACCTTCAAGGCTCTCGGGCATATTCAGTCTCGGACTGGCCAGGGCCGGAATCCAGGCCGGGCCCCACCCTCAACTTCGTATTTTTAATATAAATTTTTAATCCTTATGTAAGTATCTACAACATAACAAAAAGAACCACAAAATTCGGGCCTACATCAGATGCACGTCACTGAATATTCCCACAGACATCAGAAAGATAACTGCAGATCTTAGTACGTCCAGAAGCCCCCATACTTTATGGGCTCCTTACCGAACGTTACTGCGATGTACAATAGAAATAGCATTTAGAAAACGTGGCACATCCGTCATTTTTCGTTCAATCATGATGATCATTATAGCCTGAATTTACAATAGAGCAAACAGAATGGGGCCCCTTTTCTACATTACAGTAATTGAATTTGTGTTACCAGTAGGGCTAGCATAATTACACATTTTGCATATTGCATATCTAAATACATATTTAAGGATTTTTAACGTCAAGTGAATATTTCATATGCAGGTGCATTATGTTCGAAAATAAATTGATGAGCATATTTCTGTACGCATACCAACACCGAGAATATAATATATTACTTTTCTTCTTGTTTGTCTTTTCTTTATCTTCTCTGCCTTTTTTCTTCATTTTTTTTATGTTTTTTATGAAATGTAGTAACTAAGCCATTGTCACCTCAACAATCAACTAAGCAACACGTGCAAGTTTCTTATAACTTGTACGTCTATTTTCCCCTCCCCTCCAGTCTACCTTGCGCGGGTGCAAAAAGCTACAACCACTTTGTAATTTTCAATCAGACACTTTTCAGAAGAACAATGGTGAGTTAACAATTGCAGATTGCTTGCTGCCAGCGCTGTGAACTGTCTGCCATGAAGCGAACGTATAAGAGTGGTTCCCAGAAAAGATGGGACGCTGAAAAAAAAAAAATGTTGTGTGCCTCGGATCCGAAGCAAATGAAGTTGTCATTTCCAAATTCCCCTGCCCGAGAACATGAAGATCCATATGTCAGCAACATATACCGAAGGTATACAACAACAAATAAAATATTTTTATATATCCGTGTGCGTATTATCCGTTCCGAGTTCGGTGTATTTTTAAAATAGAAAAATTAATTAGTTTGAATTATTCTCTTATAATATTTTTTTTCATTTTAATGGGTTTTCAAGGGTTATTTTGTCGGAGTTGCTGAGATGAATATTGACACATTTAATGTTCAAGTTCCCTCCCCCTGGAAGTGGGAGAGGGTGACAAAAATAATCGTAAATGACCAATATTAATGTCGAACAGATAGTTTATTATACGGGGTCGCTGAGATGAATACTGATATATTGTATGCAGTTCGCATTCATTCTCCACTCCTTGGGGCGGGGAGGGAGGGGTGGGAACAAGACCAATTGAGGATAAGCACCCACTAACTTGTAATATAATTATTACAAGATACATCGCAGATCTCATTCATCAAAACGGGAGCAGGAACTGTTTCCGGGACGGGAACTGTTTGTAAATAATTCCGATTCTTCTTTCGAATTTTCTTCCTATTTTTAAGTCACACGTATCAGATGGCGTTGCGACACATTGCCATTGGTTTATTAATCGCTATTACTATCTTCTTCGGCTAGGCACTTTCAGCTTTTGAGCCAGTCAAAGTGGCAATATTAATCTGTGATTCCAAAAACTATGGATTTAACACTAATATTGGTAGTTTTCGGTTACTGAAATTTAAAATGACACCCCATTCCCCATGTTTTTCTTATGCGGAATTTCCACCCCATATCTCAGCCCAAGGGTGACCTAGAGACCTGGAATCGGCTATTTGGGGCATGTCTCCGACTGCTTTAAAACATGTTAAAATTCAAGATCCTATCTATAGTGAACACGTTATAGTAGGTGTCCCAAATATCACCCCTGTTCCTAATATCTCCTATGTCTGTTTCCAAGCTACTACTGTATTTGCACTGTCTATGAGTTTATGTGGTTATCGTAAGGGCTTTGCGAAACGTAGCTTTAGCAGGAAGCTTCCTGTCAGTTATATATAAATATGATGTGGCGTCTGAAGTTTTATGAGGTTTTGAAAAACATTTTTTGGTTTCCAATCACTCCAGGGAATGACCAGATAAATGTCTCCAAATCATAATTTCGAATAGATCACTTGAAAGTGCATTAAATTAGGATTCTAAAGCTGCTATTGATTTCGGAATAACACTGTTTTTATTAAGAGTGCTTCTTATATATTTCTTATTTCGTATTCTAAACAATGTGTTCATTAAAAATATTTCGTTTTCAAACATAATTAATTGCATAAGTGATCACGAAAATTCTAATTGATTTGGAAAACCATTGATTGTTTTGTATCCTGAACACACACACAAAAAAATGTTTTTGGAATAATGTATTCTTGTCTTCGGTTATTTATGTTGCTACTACAACTAAACGCTAAATTTGTCGAACTAAAATAATTATTGTATGTATTGTCTATCCGTCGCTTAAAAGTAGTATAAATTAAATTACTTTGTGGGAAAAACAATGAGCTATCATGTTAGTTTTTTTGTTGACTGACCTCGTTAACAATTATTGACCCTGTAGTTTGTATTCCATAAACAAAACACAGGACATTTTAGCGCTCTGGCAAACGTTTTTGGGACACCGGGACAGAACTCTGAGAAAGGGAGGATCCCGTATTTTACGGTATGTATACGACTCCTAGCGTGGGGCCCCTAAACTGCTCTTCCAGCCCCCCCCCCCTTCCAGTCCGATTCTGGCCATATTCCTATCTCTGGACTGAGCCAACATTAGCTGTTGACCTAAAACATCGAATAAGGCTGAAGACTTTGATCAAGTGAAACAATAAAATTATATCGGTCATGGAATCATGAGTTACGGATCCTGGTATAGTCCAAACACTTACTTTGTAATTCACCTATGGTTACAATCTTGGTAATATCATAACTTTTTTCTGAGCTTTCGGACTCGTGTGGAAC
>JAGDQP010025255.1:0-16424 GCA_022664845.1 Lepisma saccharinum | reverse complement strand
GCTTCCGTGCACACGCACTCTGGAATAGAATACGTCATACGATATACATGATATAGGTTATACAGATATATATTTCCTTTACAATAAACTCACAACAATAATTCATACTGCGTTACAGTCCAGGTTTTCCTGGATTACCGTTTCGGTAAGTAAAATTTTCTCTACCACTTATATTTGTAAGCCATCTCTTTACCTTATTATTTTACGGATTAGAAAATAAGTTATATGGTAAAACAGAAAGTATTACCTCACATACAGATGAAAGATAGGTGATTGGTAGGAAATATGATCGTTACTTAGTTCCGCTATTTTGAGGAGTACATGCAATTTGAAAATCACGAGCAAATGTTATACGTACAGATAAATATGCACAGTAAGGAATTAAAGAGGTGCTAAGACGAATGAAATTTAGTTCATACATAGAAACTAAATAACCCCAATATTCTACTTGTCCTCCCCCTCCCCTCCACAAAGATTGTTTCCAAACCTAAAGTGGGTTCGGTTCTGTTCTAAATTTGTTTGTGTAACCTTACTGTTTCCTCGTAAGCGTTCTTTTCCTTTTCTCTCGTAACATAAGATGTACCTAATATTGTACAAGAACATCTACGCTGAGTTTGTTTACATTTATAAGTAATCGAGACGCTAATGAACTTTGTAGTGAAATGTATGAAGGTTGTGTCAGAAGACAATAAATACAATCAAAAGTTATGCATACTGACGTCTGATACATCTCCAAAATATGGTTGGAAAACCCTGAAGTCAATGTTTTGTGCATCACTTTCAACTGTGAACATCATCAGAAATCAACAAGTGTATATCGAGAACTGATCATCAGAAGAGTTCATATTTTTTGCGAAAATTAGTGAAATTCACCAAACATATTGTTGTCCCTTGTGCTGTGTCTGCCAGAAATATTAATATTCAAAATTCTAACGTTGGCTGTTTTTTAAGAACACTATAAAATGTGCTTGTCCGTTAGGCAAATAAATTTTCCCAATTAGAAAAATGGCTACGTCTCATTTTAAAAGTTTTACGTACCTAAGTTGGCGACAATTTCTATCCTTAGGACGACATCTCCGTTTGATGGGGACCAATGGCAGCCCACCACCGGTTCACATTGCCCAGGGACCTTTGTGTGACAAACCTTTCTGCAGGGAGAATATCAATCACGCATTTAAAAATAGGTGGATTTTCGAAGATTCAGAAGACGATGTTGCTCCCACCACGTAGTGGTTACAATCGTTAGACTTCATAAGCACTAAGGAGACGGCGTTGGCTGGAATCTCGCTCATGCCGCCCATCCTGACCGGTTTTCCAGGATTTTCATCATATTCACAAGACGAATTCAGGGATAGTACCTATAATAAAGGTCCTGGTCGATAAATCTCTCATCCTTGTCTCGGCAAGAGTGCTCGTCGAGGGATGTTACCTCTCCGACATGTAACGGAATTCGACCACAGATGCACAACCAGTTCATAGAAATAAAATTTTCTGACCACAAAATTCTAAACCAGCTTCTCGGTTTACAGATTTTTCTGGTCTAATGTCATGATTTGATTTATTTGACTTACTGTTTTAATCACTTACAAGATTAAACCCCCATTTACAAGTGACAATCAGCATGGTGAACCGATGGTGGCTTGCCATTGCCTTCTATCGGATGAACATGATGTCGTAAGGACGGGCCCTACAGCTTAACGTGGGCTCCGAAACACTTATGTCCCCACCGGGAATCGAACCCGGGATCCCTTGATTCCAAGGCATCAAGCGTCACCACTCACCAACAGGAGGTATAGTGTATCTGATGTATTTGGAGCAAAAGTTACTGATATGGAAACATCTACCGATTTTTAATCAACATTTTTAAACGTGGTTATTTCGACAAATACAATTTTTAGCACATTTTTTTCCCTTTCTTTTCTAACTTTTTTTTCTCTCTCTCTCTCTCCATGTATCAATATTCCGCAGTTTAAAAGGAAAACCCAAACGCTGAAGAGGGTTTGAGTTTTGAATCAGATATTTGGAGGTGTATCAATATGTACGCATGGATAACTTTGTTTGTAGCGAAAATTCACCTTTTTATTTTTACAAACCTGGTAGGTTCCATTGAGTAGATGCACTGGAATGGCATGGGGCAGTGAATGGTGATACGGGTTCTTGAGCAGTATGGAAAGTACTTCCATTCTAGAGGGCTTGGCTTCACGACCTCCATTTTGAAGAGTTCGTTCTAAGGCACGCTGACAATACGCTGCATATTTTCCAGCTTCACTTCTGAGAATTCAAAAAGAAAAGAAAAACAAACAACAATTATTACTGTCTGTGAATCCATGTTATAAAGGTCACTTGTCATCATCTTCTATTAAAAAAAAAAAATATGGAGAAGACGTATATGGACTAGGATTTGCGTCATCTGAGAGAGCTCCAACAGATCGAAGCGAAATATTGAGTAGTCTGTGTTTTACTGTAACATGTCTAGATATTCCTTCTGCCTTTCTTAAATTAATTACTACTGTCTGTTATTCATATAGTCATAAACAAATCACCTGACAATAAACCGTACTTAATACCGATCATTTTGTAATTAGTTTCTACGGAATATTTTATTACGACAAAGGCATCCATCCTCAACTGTCTGTGAGTATTTGCTAATATTACAAAAAAAAATAAACGTACGTCACCATGTTAGAAAGAAAGCAATTTTATTGCTATCAAAGATTTTTGGCGAATATCTGATTACCAATTTAACTTTTTACTGTGTGACTGCAGTAAGACTGTACAGTAAATACATAGTTTGTAAATAATTTCAGTCAGACTTCAAAGTATTTATCACTGTTCTAATAGCATCTATCAATCAAAAGATTTTCAAAATTTTGTTGAAAATGACAATGTAATCTGAGTTTCTAATATACTTGGAAAAGCCTGTTGTATTATTTTATACCATTGTATATGAAATACACACTTGGAATACTTGGATAGTTATGGTATGGTATGTTTAAGTGTTCTGTAAAGAAACCGTATATTTATTGACTCTTACTAATTGTTACAGATTAGTAGAAGTACTTCATAAATACACGTAGATGGTAATGTAGTTATTCTCGGGTGATGAAAAAGCTTTTTCGCAAGTAGTAGCAGTGTCAATCATTTTTCTTTTTAAGAGTAGTTTGTACATAATTTCTGAATGTCCCTAAACACAATTCCATATTTGCGAATTGAAAGAGTGAGGCGAAAAAGAAAAAAATCAATAACACATTTCATTAACATTAAACAGTCATGATCATCTAAAATTCGTGTAATGTTTTCCTTTTCTTCTTACTGATAAATCAGATCTCGTTAAAGCAGCTTTATGGAATATTATTCACTACATTAATTGAACAAAAAATTATGATAATATTATCTGCTAAATTTTAGAATGATCATGATAAATGAAAATGTCTGCAAAAGGAAACAGGAAGAGTAATACGTAAAGTATTATTCAAATAGTACCAGAACTATGTTAGGTGAAAACCAAACTTCGCTTTCAGACAGTAGTGCAGGATTAAGAATACGGATGAACAGTGACTCATGTGAATTGAACAGAGGGATAGAAAAGTAACATTCCAGGAATGCATCTCAATCAGAAAGATACATATACTTCGAATTTACCTGTCAGTTTTGGCTTTTCGTTCAGATGAATGAGTTTTACATGTTAAACTCTTGTTCAAAACATTGGTAGTCTATAAGCTAGATTGTTTGTTATGTGTGCCAAGAATATGACACGAAGGAGATCGTACGTAACTCCCAGCGTAATAGTTATTATCCTCGTTCTCGTATTATATTCGTTCCATTTAACACTGTTTCTCTTCTGGTCAAAAGATGTCTTTAGATCTTACAAAATAAAATGACTATCTGAACTCAGTTTAAACAAAGGCAATGGTATCAAGGTAGGACATGATTACCATCATACAGAATAAACGATCTGAATATATCGAATTAACAAATTAATAATATGTATAAGGGTGCTTAGGATTCCATATAATTACTCTGCTCAACCGTAAAACAGAAACCTTTTATAACACAAATGTAGCTTAGCTTCTTCACAATTACGTAATATCTCGACGAATAATTATGAAAGACTTAGCCAATCACATTCGAAGCAGCACCCAAAACAATGCGTTTAAGCAAAATTTATGATTGAGGAAGCACAGCATAGAGTGGTTCCCCATATCACACTTACATAGTCAAGGAATTAATACCACGGAGTAGATATGTATATAAATTCCCTGCAATTCTCAGAAGTAAACTTGGTTACGTCATTCCCACCATATGTTCTACTGTATCACATGTATCATATATATATCCAACAATAAAACTACACACACACACACACACAGAGCATATTCTGTACATAGTTTTAAGTTGTTTAATTTTCCTTCTCCTCTCTAACAAAATAGCCTAATCAACTTACTTGGAGTCAACATTTCTCTGTAGATGTAATTTGAGATACCACAATAGCCGATTGTTCTTTGGTACAAAAAGCGAAACAGCCAACGCCAACAGTTGCCATCCTTGGATGAAAACGAAACTAGGTGGGTTCGTCTTGCAATCCAATGGAGGGAGAGTTGGTGTCTGAGACGTTGGTGAACCTTTCTGAGCATTCGACGAATCACACATAAATAATGACTGAGTGGCACACAACAGTAGTTGCTGAAATAAAAAAAAATATAAAATTGTTTAGAAAAAGCTTGTTTATTTTTATATATATTTTTCAAAGCATTATAGTTCGTTCGCTACAACTTGGCTTCTATGTAGGTCTCATGTCAGGATTCCTGAAAATATACGTTAAAACATAAAAAATATATTATCGACATAACAGAACACTAAATACTACAGCCACTCTTTAAAGAATCGAAAAACTCTAAACAGAATTATCTCCAGAATTTACAATAACTTCTGGAAATTAATGCGGTATTTCCCATCTCCTATACACAGAAACACGAAACAACACTCCTATTATATATAAATATTTATTATGTTAGTTCTAGTTAACGAATTATTAAAACAAAATCAAATTTCTTTTATATTTTATTATTTTCTAAATGGTAACTGCCATAACTCTTAGTTTTTATCCTAACTTTGACAACAAATAATAAAAGAAAAATCAAGAATGTAACATACATATACTTAACTGAAACTACATATGAAATTATGTCAAAAGATTTCTGCCATGGAAACAGGATTTAAAACTAAGATGTCTCTTTTGATTGTATTTTAAGTTTTACAAACTATTTTGATCTATAAATAACAACTACAAAAAATATAAGAATAGCATTGTAAAGCTTCACTACTACTCTCAAAAATTCAAAAAGCAGACACTTCTCTATTCTGAAGAAGTCTCAATGAATGCACGTACGATATCTGCGATACATTTCATCGTTTTACTGGTATTTGAGTCACCACCATAGGTTTTAGACACATATTTTTTATAATGTAGAATAACAATACATAGGCAGAGATAAAATTATAAAAAAAAAATGTTTTGCTAGTTTCCAATGAATATCAACATGTCAACATAGCTACGTTTTCTTTGCATAACAATAATATATTGAAAAAATAAATAAATAAATAAACACAAAAGTGGCAAGAGACAATTAATTAAAATAAATAATGCAGTACCACCACTCCTTAACACATTTATAGGATACTCTATATCATGCAAGCATTCTTAACATACAAATAATATTGCACTGAGTCAATGTAGCCAGTTCTTAAACTTTCCAACATTACTGAAGTTTAATATTTTCTTAACATTTCAAATTTTGTATTCTTGAACTCAAAAAAAAAGTTCAGATTCTCTCTAGCGTAGCCGATCTTCTTAAAAAAAATGTAACATCTTATTTTAGAAAAGAAAGAAAAATAAATATATACGTTTCCGAAGTATGACGTCTTTCTGTGAGTGTCTAAAACCGATTTTATCAAAAACACTTTGCGGTCGAAACATTGTGAAGTTTATTCACTTTACCTTCGCATCAAGCTCAATTTCGGATACATTATGAAAATGGTGCAAATATGTAAAATATGACGAAATCAATAATATAATAGTTTGTTCTCGTTTATTTTTTTCTCATCTTGCTATTTATCTTTGTAGAGAGTCAATAATACAGTACTAATAATAGGCAACTACGAACACGGCAAACTCTCGTAAGTATTCTTTTGACCTCAACTCAAATCACTTCACGTGTAACTTTTCAGAAGCTCCAGTAATTCTTGAGTCTAACGAATCAGAAGAACCAAACAGTCTTCGTCGTCATTATGCTGTTACAATACGATGATGGTTTCTATTAAAAATCTGAGCTTAAAGAAACAATCCCCCATTGAATAACAATAAAGAATATATCGGCTGTGATGGTCGAGTGATCTGAGGAAATAGGCTTCAGTTCAGGAATCACAGGGATCAAATTCTGGCTAGGGCATGAGTGTTTTTTTGAGCTTTTAAATGTAACAGTTTATTGGATCTGGACAGGAGAGTCATTAGTTCATAAAATGGTCTATAAATGCAAAGTGTTACACGAAGAATAAACCATATTTTCTACTGTTACTGAAGTCCTTCAGAGAGTCGTAGATACTTCGACAGGTTTAGAACGTGTCAAGGCGAAGAGAAGTTACAAAGTAAATTCAAGGCAAATTATTATTATAATTATTTTGTAATAAGTAAATAAATAAGTGTACGAAAGATTTAGGAGCTACAACAAGGTCCCTAATTTAACAAAAATTAGGAAGATTTGCACAGAATTCTGTAATAATTAAGGCGAACATATTAGAAATAATTGTTCTGCTTTTTACTTTAACTTTATAATTGTTATGAATTGTATTTCAAAATCTTTTTTTTTTTTTTTCAAAGTAAGTCTAATAATAATCCTTTGCTTGCTTTTATGCTAATATGCTAAGGTTCTTTTCATTCCTTTCCCACAGAGGGGACTTAAAATCTGAAAATCTAAAACGGACAGACAACTCGAAATATGAACTTAGCTTCTGTTTATCTATACATTTCAAGACGCTGCTAGCATTATAATACAATTATCATACCATCAATATCTAATATTGAACTCAGGACATAATTACACTTATTCAACAGGAATTTTAGACCACCACATTTTCAGATATCTAATAATATTTGTGTCGCTATGTAATTTAGTTCGAGAGGAATATCAGAAGGAAAAGACAGGAGAAGAAAGATACAATTCCTTTCATATTACTTATAACATTATTTTGTAACTGACATGGTACACTCAGATTCATAGAAAATGTGCTCACATAAGCAAATGCAGGAATGGTACGTACAAACTAGGCCCTGATCGAGTACTTTTCAATATCCTCTCCCCACCTTATCCTGGCCTGAGCCTGAGATGCCTAAATGCCATAAATAAATTCAAATTCAAATAGAAAATGGTCGTCAGGAGTTTTTAATAAACAGTTTGATAACACTGGACCAACATACGTGAAAAGAAGAACTCATAAAACGTTCATTACAAATCCACATTCGGTATTTGTCCAGTGTTACCATATCATGCGACTATCTGGACTTAAGAAAATCCCATCTGCCAGTTTTTATTGATCTAAGAGTACCTTTGTCTCTTCTCTAAATTGCCTCTACCTTACAACTCAGACCTTGTACCTTTTTTTTTCTGAACATGCTTTTGAAAGACTTATTTGCAGCATTCATTATGTTTTTGTTACCTCAGCACCTTAATACTTTGATTTGTTAAGAAAATATTAAAACTTCATAATCGTGCAAGAGTGTATAACAATATTGTTCAAAAGTTTCACTTTAGTTTCATGCACAGTACTCTAGATATCAATTCTATTGGGGGAGTGATGAAAATATCATAAAAAGAAAAAAAAGAGAAATAAATAAAAAAACACTAAACACTCTCAAGGAATCTCAACAGTGATACTGATACGTAACAATAACATGACAGAAGCTGTTTTCTTATCTCTATTACATCATACCATTTGAATCAGTCACAAAATTTAGACAAAAATATCACCAAGCCCGAAGCTGTAGCATAAAATGTATTTAAGAACTGTTAACCCTCTGTTGCACCTTTAAATATATGTAAACGAAACAAATATTATATTTAGGTACTTCTGAGAAAGAAAAACTCTTTCTCTCTTTTTCTTTCTTTAAACATTTCACATTATTCAAGAAACATTTCCATAACGAAATGTAATTTATCCTGAAAAGAAAACCATAATTAAACGAGTCAAGTAATCTTAAATAAAGTGGCATGACCGGACCATTCTCATCAGGTCGAAGCCAAAGCGAAATGCTTACACGTCCTTCAACACGAAATCGCGATTCATCAGATCTAGCATTTTCATGCCATCCATTTCACGATTCTCCAGTTAAGATGTTCTTTTCCCAAGGCGATTTTGTCTAGCTCTATTGACCGCTGTCAATAGGCATATCCGGTTAGGTTTTCCGCTGCCAAAATCGCAGAGAAGCAGTAATCGTTGGATGGTCGGCTTGGTAATAGGTTTCTAGGCACCAGCATTGAGTTTGGTGGTCAGTGGTTAAAGGGTCGTTTTGGCTTCCGCAGATAGGAATAGGCGACAAAGATTATGATCTTATACGGGTAACTGACTGTCGCAAAGGCCCCGGTTAACTGAAATCTTCCTATTTTTTTCAGTCTCGACACACTCTTGTTACAGTTGTACGCGAAAATCCACCCCTGCGTGTGTCACTTCGAAGTGTGAATGTTATCATCCCTTTGAAGGCTTCCGACTTGACAGGTTCGGTTAGATTACTGTGTATGCTCATTGATACCTGGTGTATTACTGTGGCCAAAGTCGATATGCACTGGTTGTGATATCAGTGTATTACTACGTGCACTAAATAATTTTCATTGACAGGGTATACACTTCAGTGTAAAAGAGTTATTGTGTAATATACTTTGAACATCTGTCTTCAATATATTTAATACCCTGACTTTATGTAGCACTTTTCGACACAACTACGCTACACGTTGAAATTAAAGTCGAACGGAGGTAAACAAATTAAAGCCACAATGTCTTCCGAAAGATAGTTATGTAACCTTAGTCTACGATAATACATTGAATCCAAAAGATTCTGGAAGCTGAATGGTAGCTGAGATGCATGTGCCTTACAAGATTGCACAGTCATCCACTTGGACAATACACAGTAGTTCACAAACAGATTTTTTTTTTCTATCAGTACGGAAAGCTTCTGATATGAAACAAGTATCGATAATTTTTTTTTTTAAATCCTTTCTTTGCCGACAATAGCGAGAAATCGAGCTGCACAAACAGACCTTTAAGCATGTTGTTTACTTTCGGGTTTCTTGAGAGAATAATGGTCGAAGATAACTAATTTATAACTCTCGATTTCAAAGTGGCATCAGATTTTTTATGCAAGGCAATTTTCTTAATAATAATTATAATCAACGTAATATTATGCTAACATATGACTATTCTGTCTATAATGCGTTCAATATTTTCTTTTCTTTATATATATAAATTTATTTATTTCTGGAGCTTCTGCGTAGCCTAGTCGGTAGCGCGCTCGAGTTTAGTGCGAGCGGTCCCGGGTTCGATTCCCGGTGGGGGCTCAAAAATTTCAGTGTTGACCCAGCATCTTGAGGACAATTGGGGAGCTGCTGTGAATTAAAGGCAGTGGCGATCACAGTGAGAGCTTCGTCTCTCCTCTCCCAACCCGTCTGCTCAGCGTGGGAGCAGTAGACCAACTCCTCCCTTCGGGGAGAGGCCTCATCCAGTAGTGGATTGAATATGGCTGTGATTTATTATTATTATATATTTCTGATTCAATCTAGTAATACCTAATGTAAATAACAGCTTCAGTTTGTGTTTGTGTAAATAATACGGAGAAGTTGAAATTGTAAACTCAAATTTTGATTGTAAGTTAGATCATAATACAAACTCAAACTTATAAAGTATTTAGAAAAATGAACTCGTAGCTGTGAATGTCGCAGCTGCTCGTGAGTACTGATAATAAACATTTTAGTCAACTGTAGCATGCTTGAAACGAAATGAATACATAGATATCGGCATTGTACGATCCGTATGCAATATTATCACTTAGGCTATGTGAACAGCTCCCCTGTTAATTTTGGTAGAAAGTTCCTACTCAACGTTTCGGCTTGACTCTTAAGCCATCGACTGGAGCTCTGCTAAAAGGAGAAGAGATAAAAGATAGGACAGTTTGAGAAACTAACTGAACTAGTGTGCACAAATAGAGGATGCGCATTAGGCCACCCAGGTATTTCATTCTCCCTACCTTCTATCTTTTCTCTTTCTACTAGAGCTCTAGTCGATGGCTTAAGTCAAGCCGAAATGTTGAGAAAAAAAAATCTGTCAAAATCAACAGAGTTGTTGTCCACGTAAGTAATAATATTGAAATACATACAGTTATTTCACGAATATATATAAAAAAAAACGAGCCCCAAAATTATTTCTTTCTTTTCTTCAAGGTTTCTGGTTTTTCGATGTACCCTTTCTCAAGGAAGATAGAAAATAATCTTCACTTCCCAATAGGCTTCAAACCAAATACGTAAATATTGTAAAATTAGGGTTCTAGGTCGATGCCAGGAAGAGTGATCGTCCGGAGATATAATCACTATCTGTATTTATCGTATGGACTCGCGTAATTTACGCAATTTTTTTAGACGAGAAAATCGTTTTAAAAATAAGGGTGCGTAAATTATGCGCGAAATAAAAATAAAAAATGAACATCGCCTGAATTTTTCACAATCAAAATAACACCGAAATACGCATTTTTTTGGAATCAGAGTTGAGATTAGCCTACAATGGTTCCAAGGAAATCAATTTCATAAATCTTTAAACAGCAAAATACGGGTTTCTCAAAACGCGGATAAAATAACGAGTTAAAGATCGCTGCAAAAGAGAACGTTAGAGACGATAACTGGTTTACGGGGAGGGAAGTGGCGTGGGTGAATGACTCACTGTTTGGGAATGACAAAATTCATCCGTCTTCAGTACAGAAAGGAGACAGAGGGAAACCAGAAATCGAAACTTCGCTGCGCGGTATACGTGAGGTAAAATTTTCTCATCCCTTTTCCTCATCACACAAAAGACCCATGCGCAAATTACGAGAGAAAAAAAAAAAATCAGAAAATGGAATGCATAAAAAAAAATCGGGTGCGTAAATTATGCGATGGCGAAAATTACGCGAGTAAATACGGTACGGGAAATTGATAAAATAGCTTCTTTCAAGGAACTAGAAACCGGCTAAATAGAAGCCAATATTTTTTTTTTTCTTTTTTGTGAGGGGATTTTGATATCAAAACTAGCACTAATGATTTAACAGGACAATTTACATTTTCAAAAATACGCATTTAAGAACCATTTCCAGTAAAAACAGAATGTTAAGAAAAGCACAAGCTACAAGTTTCAATATTCTGAAAACTGGGTTTTAAATGAAACCGGTTTTAGAATTTTTTTTTTTGAAAAAAAAAAGAAAGAAAAAAGACCACGTTACGTTTAAAATTACTGGTCTCTGATATAATAATAATAATAATAATAAGATTTTAAATAAAATAAATAAATACGGCTTAAGATTTTTAAAGAAAATATTCCAAAATCCTAGAATTTGTCCCCATTCCTAGGCGCGATTCAAAATCCTTCGTTTCGTTCTCAATGAAAAAGGATATGCCAAAGATCCGAGAGCTTGCAGAAAAAAGAATAAATTTAAGGGCTTATCAGAGACAATCACAGCAAGAAGAATCTTGAACATACGACCCCTGCCCCGCAAGCTTACTTTGTAAATGAAATATTTAAAACTATCACTAAATTTGGTAGATTTAGTGGTGTAAAAGTCGAATAATCGAATATTTAATGAGAGAATTAAAATGTTTTGGGATTGCTATTCAACTGACCCAATAATAACTTTGCTACTAACAATTTTATTTTATTTTTTTTTCTTGTCATTAATGTGATGACAACTCTACAGCACATACAGATGTTTTCATTTGTTTCTTTATAGAAACAGTAACCATTACACCACTAAAAGGGAAAGTTCTCATGCTTTCTTTTCTCCAGGCTCTATTGAGTCTCTATATGAAGGGAACAAAGGGTTAACAGTCTATAAACTAAAAACTAAACTAAAATAAAAAAGGGGTAAAAGAAACGGCAGCCAAAGAAGCAGCCAAGCACACTTACGCGGGAGTGCTTAAATTTGTTGAGTGTCCGGTTTACCTGGACCCCAATTTTATGATGTGTATGCCGAGACGTTTGTTTGATGAGGGCAGAGATGAGTTCTGCTTGCAGCTCAGGGATATCAAGGCACTGCTGCAAGGCATTTTGGGCTAACACCACATGGTAGTCAATGCCCGCTGAATCCAAATGCACTGAAATAAACAACTGACAGGACTGCAAAGACAAGAATAAAACAAAAATCAATAGAACACAATAATATTGGATCATCACAATGTTGAACAAATTAAGAGTACACAAATATTAATAATTCACTTAGAGATATAATTCATTTTAAATATGCAAAAGTTTATTTCTGAAACATACACCTTTCTTTACAACACACATTATTCTGTGCACGTATTGCTCAATGTTTAAAGCATACAGGATGTCTCAAAAGAACAGAACCCTGTATTACAATCTTTTCATTATTGTTTTCCATTTTCTTTAGTAAGTGTAAAACAGATCGAACTTTATACTAACTACAGACAGAGCTTAATCTTTCATCATCTATATATAGAAATGAGTAAAGGGACGCTTATTTCTAAAGAACCATATATAGGATGGACAAGGTCAATGACTCATTCGATTACATATGGTCTGTAGATTATAGCAAAAATACAATATCATGTCTAGGTCACCGCTGGGCTGAGCTATGAGGGTGCAAGGTCCCCATAAGAAATACATGGAGAATGGGGTAACATTCTATCAATAACTGAAAACTACTAATATTAGTGTTCATTCCATACTTTTCGGGGTCGCTGATATGAATAGTGATAGTTTCAATACTTTACAAGCTCAAGTTCATCCCCCACCCCAGGGGTTGAGGGTGGAAAGGTGTGACATTTTAAAAATAATGGAAGACGACCGATATAAGTGTCGAATTCATTGTTTCGGAGGTCGCTGAGTTCAACACTAACACTAACACTTTCGATGTCCTTAAGGTCTAAGTTAGCCCCCACCCTACGGGGGGTGGAAAGGCGTGACATTTTAAAAATAATCGAGTCGTTCCCGAAGGGAACCAAAATTACAGGTATTATGTGATTTGAGTTGTTTTTGATGTTTTAAATGAAAAGTAATACTACTACAGTTTGAGATCCATGAAGTATCATCACTTAATTTACCCACATACATTGAATGCACATTTAAGTTCACTATTACTATTTTGTTTTCCTTTAATTCTAGGTCAATTCTGATTCTCTTGCTTTATTGATTTTTATTGGTCGATTGTTTTATTAGTATTTTTTATATTTCTCACTTTCTAGCAAGTTTGGAAGACTTCGAATATTTTGAGAAAGCCAAAAATTCATAATTTCTCCTGAAATAAATTAATTTTTATGAGTCTTACCTTGAATAATTTGACTGCCTCTGCCTGCAGGGCTTCTGAGGATAAGGTGGTAAGGGGAGATGCTATGCTTTCTTTGCTATGAAGTAAGTGCGGATGCCTCCACAATACGCAATCTAGAGAGAGAAAAAAAAGTGAAATTGTATACAGAGATCATGTTTTACTACCACCTACAAAAACACACTTTCACTGACAAAATTTTGTAACTTCTATTTTTTTTTTTCTTTGCTGTGTTCCATTACAATAAACATTATCAGAACCAATGTTTATACTTGTAATTAAATATATCGAAAACATCAAATAGGAATTATCCTTGTCTCTTACGAACGTACAATCTAATTTGTGTATTACAAATTGAAATCTTGTTAATTAATAAGAAGACGGTTTAACAATAATTAAACTCTTTTAGTAATAAACAACGACTTATTTTCAATAACTTTCTAGCAATAGTAATAAGCAGAAAAAGAAAATTTGGTTTCCGTTATTGAAAAATTACAATGCACCTAACCAAACTTAGCCTTACAACTCTATATAAAATACTAAAGAATAATTGTTCATTTGTTAGAAGTGTAAAAAGCATATCACATCTAACTTTGTAAGTAACTCACGTCCCTAAGACGTTCGTAGGTTATCCCATCCGGGCATTGGGATGTCCCAGGGACGTCACGTTTATATTCCCTTAAATCCACGTCATTTTAGAACGCCCGGTGCGATACCTCCAATGTCTCACAGGAACAGCCTACAGATGTCTTTTGATTATCCCAGTGGGGTGTTCGAGATTCCAATATGAACAAGAATAAATGGGACATTTGTGCAATGCGATTAGGTATTATCCTCGTTTTCAAAGCAACTTAAATACTGAAGAAAATAAGTTAACAAAACGTGATGAAAAATAAATTATTTTCCCATTAGAAAATTAAAAGCATTTGGTTTAGGTTTTCTTAAATTTACTTTATTCACACCCGACTCCCAAAAGAGTTTAACAAGAATTCCACCTTTTTATCTACAAACGAATTACATCAGAAGTTCAAAAGTTAAACTTTTGAATAAACAGGGTGCGGCATAAGTCAGTTAACCGTATTATTTTTTATAGTTGTTATTGATAATTTGCGGAGATGTGGAAAAGAAACTAGCTATCTAGTAGCTTCTAAGCTGTACTTTTAATGTATTATTTCTTGCTACATATAATGACTTATCAGACAGGTGAACAGATTTGTGGTTAACTGACTTATGCCGTACCCTGTATATACATTTCATTTCTATAACCTTTTAATAAATTCTATTTCTATAACTTACTTCCCAGGCCTGAGCCTACGTTGCTAAAGTTCATAAAAAGTTCAAAATAACTTACTTGGATCACCATCCATTTCCATAAGTTTTTGTACAAGTTGCTCATATTGAGTACCAGCATTCGGACCTCCTCCCGATACGACAGTCAGATGGTACATCCACGAGTCCTATAAAAGATGATGCGACAGTTTTGTAGAAGCATATATAATTAAGAACGCTCAAAGAAGTAGACTGGGAAAAGGTTTTCGGGATTTTCTATAAATCTATTTAAAATGTTTACAACAGATAGAAAAATGGAATTCGTTCGTGATCACGGGGGCAATTTAATTTATTTGACAACAGTTTCTTTACAATTTTGAAAGTTTATATGGTAAAAATTATATCGGTTAATCCATTGAAATAAATACCAATAAAAAAATAACTGATTTCGTAATGAAAGAAGGGTCATTCCGCATAATTTCGACAAGTGGTGGTCGCCATTATAATGTCACCAGGGCCACTGAGGCTGTGCGATGGAACGCGTACATACGCCTCACCGAACACAGTTTGGAAAACACTGACTTAAGAGTATGAACGTTATACTGTGCTCATTTATTTCTAATTTCTCTGTGTAAAATGTATTATGCTTTTTATTATCATTAAATTGAGCTGGTTCTCCTGGTTTTGAATGTGCAATTATGTTTTACAAGAGTTCCAATTGGGTAGCCCTTGTCCAATAGGATTTGTTGCTACAGAAGTAGAGGAAAAACACATATATATATATGAAAAGAAAACATATTACGACACTGTAAAGAATATACTATCGAAAGAAAATGTTCTACGATATATTAAATTCTACAAGATAAGGCTAGGCTGTAGCCTACTTTGCATCTTTATATTGTAACATTAGAATTAATCTTTCATGTTTAAAATAAGAATTATTATTCAAGTAGAAAAAGATAATTGCAAATTAAAGAAGCAAAAAATAATTGTAATTTAATTAAACATCAACAAATTATATAGAGGGCACATTTCACTGGTAATTCCTGTTAATAAAAAATAGCTCTATAGCCTTCCGTTAAACACATACAGAATAGTACTAAATTTTCCTATTAGGCACAATACACAACATATCTCTCATAATCACTTGCATGCGTTCATAACTTACCTTCTCCTGTTTACTTGGCATCAGAAGATAAGTTGGCCCTTGATGTGAAGGGATGATACCAATGGTTAACTCTGAATGCTGCCCGTCACCCTCCCTATCTTCGCTGTCCGAGTCCGATACATGATCCACTTCCTCCACTCGGGCATCTCGCATGTTAATTTGACCTAGCGGATTCTGAAATACAGAGTGCTTTCGTTGATTTCATAACCATTTTCATGTCTTGAAAATTCATCAACAGAAATAACTACTTTTAAAAATAGCTTTTCTTGAAAATGAGTTTAAATATTCTTTAACACGTGTATGCTACGTATTATTTCTAATTCGTGAATGTTTTGTAAGTAAATTTGTATGTATTTTATTCAAACATCTTGAATTTAGAAAACCATATATATATATATATATATATATATATATATA
>JAGDQP010025253.1:0-27095 GCA_022664845.1 Lepisma saccharinum | reverse complement strand
GGCGACGGACCTCCTTCCCTTTAACTCACACTGGTCTCTTAGGTCTTAGGAAAGATGAAAGAAAATAAAATGATCAAGAAATTTAAGAATGCATCCGGTAAGGTCTTTGGCGGGTCACCAGGATGCATAAATTCTCAAAGGATAGAAGGAGTCTGATACCCAAAGAGTTAAACCTGCAGAAATTCAGACGTTGCAGAGGGAGATAGGTTCATATCTGCTATGAGACTATACTTGGAAGAATAGTAACTGGTTGGTGATGGAGAAGATTAGAAAGAAACTCGGTTGGACGCTGATGAGGCGTAATGAGGATGGAGTGAAGAGAGAAGACAATAAACAATAATTAGGACATTGTCTTTAGAGATAAAAAACTAAGGAATGTAGATAAAGCCCCCTCCCATGTGAAAGGGATGCTGTTTTTTTTGTAATATAGTGACGGAGTAGTGCATAGCGTTTCTCATGTTTCAGGAATAGCTTTCAATGTCGAAATATCGTCCCCCTCCAATGTAGATCGGTGTTTACTCACAACGGCCAGCCATGATCCGTATCCGCGTTATTCGCCCAGTATAGGCTCGATATCCTTGTGGTTCTTGGGTTTGCACCTCTAAAGATGTTGGTGCACAATTCCAGTTATATATAATTACATTCCAAAATAAATTATATCCGAAGTATAATACAATACTTTGGATGTAATTTAGTCGTTTTAAATCACCAGTTTTGATTAAAGATTAGAAAGGAGAATCATGCCATTATAGAAGTAAAGGAAAAAGGTATACACATATTATAGCAAAGTAAATTATCTTTTTAAATTAATAATTAATGTAATACTGACCTATTAGGGAGACAATTTAGCTTTTTTCCCGAATACCAGCTCGTCAATTCGTGGTCGAATTTTCGTGAAGGCAAGGTTCGTTACACAAATAAGTTGAGGATGGTAGGAGATGTGAAATGGCCGTATCTCTAAGAGCCTTGTACTCGTTGCCAGCGTGATTCCATTTTCTGGCATTAACAACAGTAATTCGAGCACAAGTTTAACTGATAAAATGATGCTTCTTCTAATCACCATTTTAGAAGTTCTGCTAAAAGTGACGTACCAAATCAATGTTCACATTGTTTAACAAAAGTATGTTTATGTTGTGGCCTCAGAGAATTAGGTGTGATCATGTAATGCCTTTTATCACTGACAAAGCAACTTACATGGTAAAGCTGGGAAAGCTATTAATTCATTTTACCCGAAAATAATTCACATAACTTTGCCTACCCCATGCCCTGCACCGAATCAATGAAGTCGTAGGCACTTTTCCGGAAGTGGACCAGCTTGTTCGAAACGCGCAAAAAAAAAATAGTGTCCGGCCTGGCTACAGTGCTTCCGCGAGTGTACCAATGATGTATCCTAGCCCGTTCAACCCATTGCAATTCGTTGGAGTACTTGCATTAGTGCTTATATAAAATATTACTACAATAATGTTGACGTGGTGAAATCAGTTTTGGTCAGTTGCAACAGAGACACTACAGTTGTTATCCCGATTTCGCAAGATCTGATGTTTAAGTCAGATTTGAAAGGATATCTGGCTTATATGAACACCAGCTTTTCTATGTTGGCAACTCCAATAATTTCCTGAAAAAACGCGATCCTCAGCGTTGTAGTTAAAATGAAAAACAGTATCAAGAAATATTTGCAGAGATGTGAAGGAAGTATTGGAGGGGCTGTAACTGATTAGGATTTAAAAGACAAATGCTGATTAGCGAACTATGCTAAAGATCAAAAGTGTTTTGTGAGCAGAGCATTTCAGTTTAGACGTTTTCGAAGAGGATTTTTCACCTGGAGGCGCTTTAACAACTCCTCGAGACATTGCGGATATGAAGAGCAGTTTCTCCAAATATCAAAATGTTGACAGTGGACCATCCTTTTCATCTAAGCATTTACAAATGACTATAGTGATGTACTTCAATGCTAACTAAGATGGGTGTACAAAATAGAATTTTCTTAATTAATGGCACAGACGAAAACAATATTCCTCTTGTGTAATATTGAATACATTATGTTTGAATCATTTTTTTTATGAAACATTCTAACATTAGATAAGCTAGTGAAATATTCATAATCCATAATAACGGTTAATTTTTTTTTAAGAAAACCCCTTAACCAAAATTCGTGAGATTAACACGAAAAGAAGTAAATTCCCTGTCCATAACACTGTCTCGTGTTGACTTCCAACATTCACTGTGCTCTATACCAGTAATTTACATCAACATTCGTTTCGAAAATGAACATATCAAACCGCTTGACAATTCATTCAAATAATTACAAAATAGGACACCATTTAATAAGCATTTTTTTTATTTTCGGTAAAAAAAAATCATATTTCAAAGACCATTTTATAGCTCATATTTAGGGATAGTTTGCTACTCTTCGGGAGCTGCTCCATTGTAATCACTTCATGATTCTTGTACTCCTTACCTTTTTCGTATTTGAAGCAATCAAACAAAACAAAACCTAACCTAAGCTAACTTTAGTTAACTTAGCGTATTGAATCTGAAACCAAGAATGGATAAAATATGAAAATGCATGGAAAAATGAAGAGCACAAGGTCAGTGAAGTGATTATAATGGAGCAGTACCGGATTGAGTGGACCTTCGAAATTAGTTCGGAAATAATATACTGAACATTGTGATTTCTCGTCCAGTGGAGTATCCGAAGAGCATCCGGAATATTTTTACACCATCAAATTCTGAACTTTAGTTATTATGATAGTTTGATTTCCAATATATTCAGCAAAATGTTCATGTTGATGCTGCTATACAAAACAATTCTCACAAGTTTTAGATTTAATCATTTTTGTTCTGCATTAATAGTGAAATATAAATATTTATTTTAAAGACTTTAGAAATGATCACAAAATAAAACTAAAATTATATTACCTATTTGGAAACCCATTCTGTATAGAGCCGCAAACCAAAACTTGTATCGATAAAAGAAAACGCTTTCCATCGAAACTGATTTAATTATGTAGTTTAATTTCAACAATGACAATAAATCACTATTAACACAGACACACTGGTTTGAAACATGTAAATTTTCAATAATAACATTGTTAAAATTATATAAAGTTTCTATCGGTTATTTTCTTATGAAGAATATGCATAAAAAAGGGTTATGCTCAGTAATTGTTTAATTTTGTTGATATTGAATCATTTTATTTAATCGTCTTATTTCTAAAAAAAAATATATACCTTAATATAAATCATCACCATATTCAGCCATCATCTATCCAATACTGGATGAAGGCATAACCTTTTCTCTCCACATATCTCGGTCTGCTGCTATCCTGTTCCATGTAGCTCCTGAAAAACGCTTGATTTCATCTACCAATCTTGCATTTGGACGCCGTCTCGGTCGTTTCTTTTCTATATAAATCCAATGTAGTACATTTGTCGTCCATCTTCCATCTGTTCGTCTAGCTGTGACCGGCCCATCTCCACTTCATCTTCTTCGCAGTCTTGATTATATCTTCTACCTTTGTTTGTGCGCAAATCCATTCATTTGTCATCTTGTCGATCCTAGTTATTCCTATCATGCACCTCTCCATTGCTGTTTGTGTGACTCTTAATCTTTGAGTTGTTTGCGCATTCAATGTCCAAGTTTCGCAGCCGTACATCATTACAAGTAAGACACATTGATTATAATCTTTACGCCTCAGACACATTGATTTTCCAGATCTAAAAGTGGCTGTTTTCCTCTGATAAGCTTCTTCCTCTCAAGGCTAGTATTAAGTTTCAGCTTACATCTCACCATCCTGCGATCACTCGAGATTTTGAAACTGTTCAGAACAGACACGTCTTGCAGAGTCTCCCTGTTATTCGATAGAACGTAGTCTATTTCGTTTTTGGTCCCATTTGGACCTTTCCATGTCCACTTCCTCTGGGGCGGTTTCTTGAAAAATGTATTGGAAATAAACAGTCTGTTGGCTTCTGAGAATTGCACCAACTTCTCTCCTCTCTTGTTTCTTTTGCCAAATCCAAAGTTTCCCACTTTCGTATCACTGCTCTGCTTAGCTTCTACCTTCGCATTGAAGTCTCCCAATACAATTTTGTCATGCAATTTGCTACTATCCAAAATCTTCTGGATATCCTCGTGTAGGTATTCGACTTCCTCCTCCGGATGTGACGTTGTTGGAGCGTATACTTGTATGACTTATATACTGTATCTCTTGTTTATCTTTTTTAATTATTCGTGCGATTCTATCCGAAATTCCTTCGTTTCTGTGATCCATGTCCTCAAGTCTTTATTGATTTTAAAGCTAACGCCTGTCAGTTTTCCATTTTCTGTTCCTTTGCAACTTAATATAAATATATGGATTTAAGCTATATGAAGGTGACCATATGTTTTCCAGTGATTCCGGGGAGAATCGGGATAATTCTTCCTTGATACTTTTTATTTACTCTCCTTAAATTTAGAGTTTAGAAATGACAAGCGGTTAAGTCAATCCCAAGATTGATAATGTCATTTTAGACAAGATAAATAACAAAAAGAGTATGGGAAGGTGGGGGAATATTGCACAGTTAAGGATTTTTTTTTTGTTTTGTTTTCAGTATCTTACTATTGTACATATAAAGAATGACAACTACGTGATTGTAATATTTGAACTTTGTACTTCAATATAAACGCTATTTTATGTCAATTGTTGCTATTCAATTTTGAGAATTAATTATTTATATTACGCTCAACGTTTGCGTTATATTACCCACCCTGTAAGGGTTTATTGCGCATGGTGTGGGGTAATTCTGCGCGCATATCAAAAGGCAAAAATAGGTTTACCATATATGGTTCATCTTAGACTGTAACATTTTTCCTCCACAAAATAAGGCTATGATGTTTGAATTAAGGAATTGTGATTTAGTAGGTCTATAGTCTACTAAATAAAGAGCATTGATTTAAGTCAAACAATTTATTAGTTATAAAATATTATTGTGAGAACCATCTTTAGTATTATTACCATACTTCCACAAACTATAAAACGTAAAATACTGATTATTTAGTATTATTACCATACTTCCACAAACTATAAAACGTAAAATACTGATTATTTAGTACTATTACCATATTTCCACAAACTATAAAACGTAAAATACTGATTATTTAGTATTATTACCATACTCCCACAAACTATAAAACGTAAAATACTGAAACATTAATAAATACATACTTTCTCTATACGACTATAATATTAATTCAAAAAGTAAGCAGGAAGGATATACATTTTAGCTCTGTATGAAGAATATGGTGAGTGCTTATCATGATAACGCAGGAGGGGAGGGGAATATTGAGCAAACAAATACGTGTGCGCAAAATTACCCTACGACAACCTTCGAACCTTAAACGCAATATAACTGAATCACAAACAGAAAATAAGTCAATATTGGCATTAAGTTATATACTACTTACCTCTAATTTGCGTTGGCATCTCTTTCGATTTGTTGAACAAATCAATCACAGAAATATGAAGAAAACCATGCAAAATAACACAACATTCTATGCCACATCTACTAAAGACGCGAAAGAGTCACCACCACATCGCTGAAGTAACTGGACAATATGCCACTAGAAACCAACACTACCCAATGCCAAATAAATTATATTAAATAGCGTCAAAAACTTCCCTACCCAATGTTAGCTACCTGCATAGTATTCCCCCACCTTCCCATCCATTTCAAGGATTCAGTGGAAAAGTAGAGAATACAAAATTAGGACTCCCTAGAAAAGAGTAGGTCAGATAGCCCTAGATAGGGTTGCCACCTTTTAATGAATAAATTACGGGCAGCTCGAAAAAAAATAATACGGGACAAAACTGAAATAACCTAAAATGAAAGTAAATAATTTGTCCCGCACAATTCAAGGCCCAATCGCAGTGAGTTTTCCCGCTTTTTTCCATTTGCGTCAATTATTCAAAATTCAATGTAGGTAAACAAAATTTGACTTTCACGGTCCAAAGTTCTTTACGTTTTTTCAATAATGAGTTTAATTAGTTTTAAGGAAATGTTACTACCCACACAGCACAATCACGTTAAATAAACGTTTATTCAACTTTTCCTTAAATGTTTAACAAACGTTGAATTTTGGTTCAATTTATGTTGATTCCACGTTTATACAACTATCGGATTAGTATTCTAAGAAATGTTGATTCAACGTTGAATATGACGTTTGATAAACGTTTTAAAGACATTGAATCAGACCTTTTCCGCAACTTAATTTTGGCATTGACGTTGATTTAATGTTATAAAACGTTTAATAGACGTCTATTCAACGTTGCGCAACGTTTATACAACGTTTAGAGAGAAACAAAATTCAACCTTCAGGACAAATTTCGTACCTTTCCCAAAAGTCCCTACTTAACAACGAATATTTGAATCTGTGAAGATGAACAGAATAATATAGTTTCCCAGACCGAAGCTTAGTACTTCAATGTTCAGTACGATACAATTTCAGGGTTGATTCCAGAAAAAATTCCTTGATTATGGGATTTTAACCTGGAATCAACTCTAAAATTGTAATTTCAATTAAAGCATATCGTACTGAACATTGAAATGCTAGGCTTCGGTCTGGGAAACTTACATTATTCTGCTCATCTGCACAGATTTAAATATTCGTTATAAGTAGGGATTTGGGGGAAAAAGTACGAAATTTGTCCTGAAAGTTAAATTTTACTTCTCTCCAAACGTAACCCATGACGTGACAATCCAACAATACGGGTTTGACTGGGGGCAACCCTGGGGGGGGGTGCTAAACCGGTAGCAAAAGCCACTCAAAATGCCCCCCCGCAAAAGCCGCGTTGCAGGCCTTGGCCCTTCATGGGTTGTTGCGCCATAGGTTTTTTTGTACACGTAACCCGACATAAACAGTCTGGGAATTGAAATGAAGATAAAAGCCTTTGCTCACAACATTAAGAACCTAAATGTGTAATTCCAACTCACTCACACTAGGATACCAGTCTAACAAACCTTTCAACATGGTAATGACGGAAACCACTACTAATTGAAGGATCAATAAAAGTTGAGGACAAATAACACTTGAGTACGATTATACGTAACTTATTTATTCAGAAATGGCACATCTGAGCGATAATGTATATAAAAATGTATGTAAAATAAATAAATATTCAGAATGCAATTTAAATAATGCGAGAAAAAATAAATGTTCGTTAAATCTTTACTTTATAACAACTTCACAAACTAAAATACTAATTGTCTTCTTTAATTGTATATAGCTACATACATATAATATGCTCTTACCGATAAGAGGCATCTGAACGAAATAAAAAAGTTATACATTTTCAAAACAGAATTAGCTTGCCTCGTGCAATTGTTTGATTCATTCAGTAAGTCTGAGAATTGCCAGTACCACATTTATTGCTTTTAACAAGATAAGACAACATATTCTACGAAGAATATAAAAAAATCATTTGAGCAACTTATTCGGATTTCCTCCTGTCATTTCGATCTCTCGCTGCGCCGATATCCTGCCTTTTCCCGTTTTCATGAGAGAACAAAAGGCAAACGCATAGCGTAGGCATTATATGAATGTCAAATAGAAGTGCATTTCCATCAAGAAAAAAATGATATTATATAACACCTAGTGAAGTTTAAGCATAAAACTATCAATGAAAATTGTTTCTGTAGATTAGGAAATCTCACAAACATTCAACGTTGAATCAATGTGAGAAGGTTTAAAAGCACAATTTAAATTCAACGTTTAATACTGGCCATTCTTTAAACGTTTATTAAATTACGTTGATAAAACGTATATTTCAACGTTACAAAATACAACGTTGTCAAAATTCAACGTTTATAAAACGTTAATTCAACATTGTGTGCTGTGTGGGTAATAACTTCAGGATTGTGTGCAGATACTTTTGGGACATTATTCTGTCCCAAAAGTGCCTGTACACAAACCTGAGGTTACTAGTAGCATTTCTTTAAAACTAATTGTACCCGTTATTACTCCATCACTCTAAATGAAACAGGAAAAAAATCGGACAATATTATTTCTTCAAATCGAGGAAAAATAATTAAACAAAGATTTTTTTAAAAAAAAAACACTTTTTTAAGCAGAGAAAAATGGTCTAAAAAGTAAAAAAAAAAAATTATGTATCGGAAAATAAAAGTATGGGTGCTCTTAGATATTATGATTTTATGATAAGGTAAACAAGAACGCCCACGCTTTTATTTTCCGATTCATAAATTTATTATTTTTTACTTTTTAGTCCATTTATCTTTGCTTATAAAAGCGTGTTTTTTAAAAATCCTTTTTTTAATTATTATTTTTTTCTACATTAAGAGCTTCGCACACCCAAATCCTAAAGTGTTCTACAACCAGTCAAAACCCAAGATCATTGCAGGCTAGTATTTATTTTAGGATAAAGAAGTCAATATTAAATAATGATTTTTTAATTAATTACAATTAACTGGATTATTCTGTTGTATATCTAATAACTGAATATTGTATTGTCATCGGAAGCAAGCAAGTTTACAAAATTTTAAAAACTGACTTAAAAAACAAACCTACATTACATCTTGCTCCGTTCGGGATTTAACAACGATTGCTTGGCGCTGCCCGCGTTTTCCCTTCCCATAAATATATATATAAAGCAGCACCGAAGCCTATTCACACATCTGTTACCAATAGAAACTGCTTTTACACAAAATTGAATTTTACCAATCAGGCCTAGTCTTGTATTTTTTCTTCGGAAAAAATCAAAACACAACACAAAACTAAACGAAGAAAAATTGCAGCGAATGTTCATTCTTATGAATAGGTTAATCAAGCTTTCGTTTACTTCTTCTAATTAATTATTTGTTTTAAGCAAAACTGCTGAGCAACGAACGCTTGCAGTGAAAGCAGCCCTAAACTTCTATGCATTTTAAAAGAAATCAAATATGGACAAAGTAAAATGTTTTCCCTTGAGTCTTGTTTAAGATGCTAGTACAGCGCTCCAGTATCCAGTACAGCTGAATGCAAGAACCTCGATATCATGAGCGTCTGCGGAGAGGTACAATCATGACGTCACAGTACTCTCGCTAGCGTAAAGAATTCTGGAATGGAGGACTAAAGTTTTGACGCCACATCCGGTTGGTTTTCATAGCAACGGTGGAGACCAAGTCTAAACAAACAGTAAGTTTGATGGCAGAAACGTAGAAAATCAGTTGTGGAAACAATTGCTTTTAATATATTGATTATTTCGGTGACGAGCGGAAACTGATTGAAAGAGTAGAAAATGCTGTGGAGTCCAAACATGTATAGTTGCTTATAAATGACTGAGATTTGATGCACATAGGAGGAAAAGTGCAGAAAGGACATACGAACAGTAAATATAATAAGCTGAGGTGAGCAGCTAATTTTTATTACGGTAATTTATGTTTCCATGAAACACTATTACCTGTTCGAAATCTTTATTTATGCTATTGCTTGTATACTTTACCTGCAATAGCAATTTGAGCCGCTGTACATAGAGTACAAGGACTTCATTTTATCAGTAATATGTATCTTCTTGAGTGTTTGTCCTTAACTAGAACCGAATGAGAAACTTCAGTTTAAGCTTCTTAGATATAATTATTCCCCTTTTTTAAAAATCAAGAACTCAGCAATCAACGGTGAATTATCCTCATAATCATATCAAAATTGCGTTTAATGGCATTCCATGAAATTTGTTTACTTACGTAATTGGCTCCTCCCACTTCCTTTTCTAGTTTCAGGCCTTTGGAAACAGCCAAAAATAAGCAACACGATGTCTCTCTTATTGTAATGATGGCAATCTGGCAGAAACCACAAAACCATAAGGAATTATTGAATATCGAACACTATAAACCTAATGCTAAACACGCGTTTGTTTAGACTGTAACATGGCGGGTTACCATGGCGACCAACCGGATCTGACATACGACTTCAGTCCTCCATTCCGTCAGGGAGTACGCCAGGAATGTAGTCGAAGTGGGGTGTCTAATGTTATTGGGGGGTATAATTCATATTCACTTATACACTATATTAAACACGTATACAGTCAACCATTATATCTTACCATGTATGCATACATACGCGCTCATGTGTGTGTGTATCTGTCCGCGCGAGCGTTTCTGTTTGTTATATTTTTCAAAATGAGAATTGTGCATAACCACATAAGGACACCTTCGTTAATTCTATGTAAATAGTTGCACAAGCATTATTATTATTTTGATATACTTGCGAAGAAAATCAAAGTACTTATTCCTCTGTCGTGAGGTAGGAAACTGATTTTTGACTACGATGAGATTTGATCTTCACGCTTAGGATCATTTTCATCGATTAGAATGAATTACCAACAGAACTTTTATCTTTGAAATAATTTTATATATTCTTATTTGTTTTTATGCACTTGTCTAGCTTTTGCAAGCCTTAATTTGGTAAAATTTGGACAGATATCTACTATTAAGTTTTAATTACTATGAAAGAGATTATTTACCTCAACTATGTCTTTAGAGCAAAAAATAATACATTTTAAATATAAGTAAGCTCTACTTTTCTCAAGCTCTCCTGGAAAGTATATCAAAATTACATCACAGTTGATAAAATAACTTAGTGAAAATTGTATGCATTTCTTATTCCAAGTTCTCGGATCGATGCCCAAAGTGACCGACTTCATTGAGGCTTTCCAAACAAATCCTGAAATCAGGGCACCCACTTCCACAAATTCAGTTCTTTCTAACAGTGTTAAGGTGAATTGACCTACGGATTGTAAAATATCATTTTTAGTTTTTTTCGGAATGCTCAATAAGAAGCAGAAACAAATTCAAAAGTCAACTTTTGACCAATAAGGTTATTTTCAAGTTAGTCACTAACATATAAAAACGTTTGTATATTTCCGGAGGAACGTTTCTGATATCTATTTTTCGCTTTTCTGTCGCTACAAATCAAAGCATTGATGAACGTTTGAATAAAATTCTTTAAACTATCACGACGAGAAAATATTACTCATGATCTCGTTTCTTTTTCAAATCATGCAGAAATTTCCCACACTGACGTTTCAAACACCTACAATCATGTCTACTAACTAAAACCTAAACTAAAGGTACAACATTCCGTAGAGCACCAAGGTGTGCCAGACGGCTTTTAGCTCGGCCTGAGCCTGAGATGCTTGAATGCCATAAATAAAATAAAATTCAAACGGCTTTTGGTTGGGTAATATGTAGTCAGAGCATCGGCTCTCGTCGCAGCTCCCATGATCCCAATTTGTTCCTTCTTGTATTCAAAGTGTCTCCCCAATATTTATCACAATACTGGGTAAGTATCAAAATTCTGCGAATCGAACCCGGAACCGCTCTCATCAAGGACGAGAGCGTTAACCATGTGGATATCCGGGAGCCAACCCAGAAACAAATCCTGACTGGACCACGACTGCCCCTCTCCTTTCGATTTCCGAACCGCATAAACTCTGCAAGAAAGTGGCGAATCATAATTAACAGAAATGGGAGAATAGTCATGGTTTGTAATGGGTTCCAGCACGCCAAAGATTTCACGTAGTAGATGTCACTATTATCTTTAAAATAAAAACTTTATTTTCTATGGGACAGTCTAGTTACACTTTTGATTTCGGCATGTCACGATGCGACCCTTTACACCAATTTAAAATCCACAGACATCCATGCCCCTACCGGGACTCGAAACCGGGACCTTCGAGTCGTTGCCCTTACGCCTTAGATAGCACGGCTACCCGGTCGGCACCTGCATGCACGTGGCTATTAAAATATTAAGTTTAATGCAATATAAACATTTTCAGAAATCCCAATTGCCTGATGAAATGTTGACTACCGCAGAGAGAAACCTATCTTATCTATACTCTTCGAATTTCAAATATTGTCAGTTCAAATATAAATAAGAGAGGTGCTAAACATTTCATCTGGGAGTAGAGTTAAAAAAATTCGGAAAAACTATGTAGCCAGTGTCATACTATCTTGACTAAGGAAATTATTTGAGATCTCTCTTTTTTATCTTTAGCAACAACGTAACACGTTCAGGGTAAAATAGAAGCTCTTTTAACTATTGTCTGTATGTATGTGTGTTTGTGCTAGTCTGTACGTCACGAATTCGAGTACTGAAGTATGGCAGAAGTGAGTGAGTGTTTGAATGATTCCTTATTTAACTGGGATTTAAGTGGGGAAACATATGACTTTGTCTCCAGCCACTTGTGGTCTATCTGTAACTGTATATGTCAGTATATGTCTAAACATCGCGAGCTTAAACTACAAGTCCAGCAGCGTCAACACTTCCGAAGATTTATTTATTTCTGGTATCTCCATATACAACCCGGAGACTATTTTACATTGGAGCTTAGCAACAACACCAATGGGAAAGGAAACTGCACGGAAACGGACATAGCCTTGAAATAACATATGATCTCGGCATTTGCCTGATAAGACTTTAAAACTTCAGTTAGGATAGCCGTCTCCAGGAATGGAACCCTAGACCTTCGGAATGCGAAGCCAATGCCAAAGCATTAGCCATGACCAATCGCTGTTTAATTTCATATCGCTTTTGTTTCACAAAATGTTCGTTACCGTTGAAATAGATGAATTCAACCTGTATATCTCTTGAGGGAATGAGAGTATGATGAAATAAAACCCTGGAGAACACAGAGTTAGGTATTGGAAAGGTCGGCGCATCAAGTTTGTAAACACTGTTACTTTTATTTACATATATTTAGTTATGAAACAAAAATTCACTTAAATTAGAAAAATAAATAAATACATATGTACGAGCTCCTAAACTTAGTTCCTTTGTTTCAATAATCCTCCTCTTCATTGTGACGGGTTTCGCCTTTTCCACAACGCACACAAAACAACTGATAGATAATGAGTGAATGTTGATTTCCATTGAAGTGAGTTTATCATCTTTGCACTCTAACACCGCAGGGAGCAGTCACAAAACAGGTGTTTTCATACGGGGATGTTTATTGTTTTCTGCCTTATTTCTTTTGCTGCTGATGGATTTTTGTGAGGCGACAAGAAAAGAATGTAGCCCAAAAGAAGTTATGTCTTCGGAATAAATACAAAATTGCTACCAAGATTTGATTGTGTATTACCATAACTACCGCATTTATAAATAAAAATTCCAGGAATTTCTCACTATTAAATGTCGTGAAAGAACACCCCCTTAGGGGGGGTTCAAATATTTTCCTTAGGGGGTGTTGTCGAAGTCTAGGGAGGGTGTTAGGGGGGGTGTTGCGTACTCCCTGCATTCCGTAACAAAATTTGTCTTATGGTTTAATATTTGAAGCTGAGGCAATAAATGTTTTCATTGCGTATGAAGAAAACAAAATACCTGACCTGACTTCTTCTAACCTATGTTTGTGAGTTTTATGAAATGTTTGAAAAGCGTATTGTTTTCATCGCCTAAAAGTCTGAGTGCAAAATCAGAGCTATTTTCGAAAACAGAAAGAAAGAAGCGTTGTTCCTTAAAAATAATTTTTAAAAAACTTTAGGTAGAGGGGTATCGAAACCGAGACGACTGAACCACTGGCCCAATGAATGTCTTGCCCATTAGTCCACAGGGCCAACTAACGCAAGCACTTTATATGACTTCCTCGAACGCCTAAGGGCTGATTTTCCTGAAAGCTTGCGTTGCTTGTGATTTGGGTGAGTAGCCAATTGAAACACGTATTTTATTGCGTGTTCTAAGTGTAATACGTGTTTCAATTAGCTATTCACCCAAATCGCAAGCAACGCAAGCTTCCAAGGAAAGCAGTCCTTAGTTACGTAGAGTTCACACGTTTATTTATTTGGTACCTATTACAGGATATTAGTCCCTATTAAAATAAGCTTACATAAGTTCCATTACATGATATAAGGCACTACAGCACAGATATTATTTAAAATACAAAAAAAAAAAAAAAACGAAAACAGTTATTTCCGTGATATACTTGAATATGTGATATTTGTCCTATAGATACGTGATTGATATGCAGACGATCCTTAAATATCAACGCTATGACAAAAAAGAAAAGACAAACTTAATCAACAATATTAATACCTCAACCAGACCCGTAGCCAGAGGCTAAGCAGCTAGAACGATCGCGAGCCCCCTAGCATATCGTAAGCCGGACCTCCATTGTGAAAATAAAGAAATATTTCTAAGATTTTAAAAGTAATAGCCCCTCCTATTCTACAGTTCCTCTATCTTTCTCATTTTCTTTCTGTAATATCCGTTCGGCGGAAGCTAGCCACTTCTTTTAGCGTCGGATCATAATAGTAAAAACGGTTGTCATCGTATTATGCCAAATTCTATTTTTTTGTCATTTTTCCTGTCAGAAACATTCTTATGTTATCATACCTATTATAATAAGTGTGTTAGGAACGAGTATTGGGTTTTTAGGAAGGTCAGATTCGGTTCGTTTCTTCCGCTGCCGTTTTAAACGATGCCTTATGACCGTTTCTACTATTTTGATCGGCGCGCACTTGTTTTACGCATATTTCTTACTAGAAATATACCTAGTGTTATATATATTCCTTTTGCTTGTAAGTATGTACTTTTTTTTCAGCTCTTGTTGTTTTTTTTAATTAATCCAATTAACTTGAGTTGGGAAATGGAGATATGTTTTTTGCGCTTTTTTGTTCTTACGATTGAAAAAAGCAATAACTGAAAGGGGAAGGTTTGAGTTAGAAGACTATTTCCCTAACAGTATGCTTACTATTTCTGTAAGTCTCATTTGAACTGATACAAGTTACACTGAATAAATCACACAATAAACAATTAGTAATCCCTGAAACGTCATCATAGGAAGTAGTCAAAGTTATGAATGCTATCTTTCTTGATGAGATTAGACTTAAAAGTATTTAGGCCTAATTATTGTCTAATGTTAAAGTTTGGAGCAGTAAATTATTATGTTTTAATGGACCACCATTACTTATCTGTATTTTTGATTGTAGTTCACCAGGGAAGAGTAGATTTTTTAACATTTATTTCATATTTTCCACCACTACTCGTTAAGTTACTTCACATTCTTCCCGTCTGACTGCAAAAAATTGTATCTAAGCAATTAGTAGCTGTTGTATTTTTACCTTCTTATTGTCGCGGCGAGGACAAACAAAGAGAAAAAGAAGTACATTGTTGTGCGCTCGCTTAAAAATACGGTTTTCTTAAAATTGCTTTCAGGGCAATAGTACTTATTCAACTACTATTTCTTTTTTTAAAAAAAATCTCACACTGTTACATCATTCCATATCAATTCAACACACCTTGTCTACCTCACCCTCTCAGATGTCTATGATTTTTGGTTTATTGCTAGTACCCGTTGAGGAAATACTGTATATACATGGTAGCTGTAGGGAGGCATGACCAACATATGAGAATTTAAAAAAAAATCGAGATGTTCGATTTTGAGAAAATCAAATTTAATAATTTTCGGGATACAACATTTTGTGCAACCCTGTGAAATGTCATATCAAATGAAAGCTTATTGCAAGAGCTTTAAAATGAGCCCTCTTTGAGCACTCTAGCCCCAACCATTGCTAAGCAATAAGTAATTTTGTAAACTAAAAACACGGAACATTTGACATTTTGAAGTTTTATAAAATAAAGTGCGTCAAAAAATCTTTAAAATAATAATAATAATATTCTCAATGGGTACTAGCAATAAGCCAAAAATCATAGAAAACTCCCATAATAACTTAAAATGATTATTCAACTATTATCATGTTTCCAGGTAGGAATGTCCCTATGGAAAGATGAATTTCCCTCATGAGCTACATATGGGCTGAGGAAAAGTCACAAATGAAAACTTTGGTCCATTCAGGCAATGTTAGTTACGAAAACATACTTTAATATGTCGTGTGAAACTTTTAGTGGAGAACTTCAAAAGTAAACTGAGTTGCTAATACCATAGACCTCATAATAGACAGACTTAGCACGCTTCCCCATTTCTGGCTGCGCTAAACCTGATGGATTTTTGTTCAGAGCACGTGATTAGTTTGAATTCACCCGCTAGGTAGCTCTGTCATAGACGTCATATTCTACTATGAGGTCTATGGCAGAGCTACCTAGTGGATGGATTCAAAATCGCGTGCTATAAACAAAAATCCATCAGTTTTAGCGCAGCCAGAAATGGGGAAGCGTGCTAAGTCTGTCTATTATGAGGTCTATGCTAATACGTTCCAGCGATAAATATTATCAGATGAATCGAGGATCATATAAACCAGCGTTCCGTAAACTATGGTCCGCGGACCACAGGTGGTCTTCGAGGGCAGACGCAAGGTAGCGCGTTGAACCTACTAACCAATAAAACTGGTCCGCACTTGAAACTAGTTTGCGGAACACTGATATAAACAATAAAGATATTGAAAATTTACTTTCTTCTTGTATAAATATGCGTTAGTACATGTTTACCAGTCGGAATTTTGTATTTTTTGGCTCAGGCCGAGTTTGGTTAGGTAGAGGATGGGGAAGGTCATTAGGACTCATTACATAGGATACCATCCCAGCATTCGCCTGGTTTAACTCAGGGAAGCCCTGAAAAATTCCAGTCAAGATAGTCGGCCGTAGGGTTCGAGTCCGTGTTATATTTACCCATTGTCGATCCCAAGTCCATAGCGTTAACACCTACTGTGCTGTTACGTTTTTGGACGTCATGCCCAGTTTACTTATCACTGATCCAAATTTTACGTGTCGTCTCAAAGAATATGATAAAAGAAATTGTCACTTTAGTGTAGCAGGTCTTAAGATTTCACTATCGATTGTAAAACTGAGGGTATGTAGCAAGGGTGAGAAGGGAGCAGGTAGAGAAACGTTGGGGGACGGTATTTCCATTTTGAAGGGTCCATGTTAGGCAAGTGCTGGGTGAACGTTGGGCAATCGTTGGGATTATGAAGTTTGTTTGGCAAAAGATTAGTTTCTTCGTAGATCAAGCGTTGTCAAACGAGTTCGTTGGCAAATGGAAGCCAAAGTGGCCAATATTTCCTAACAATAAGATGTTAATAAACCAGGAACTAAAATTATGACAGCGATATAGAAAATGGAGCTCTGGGGACATGTGGTTGAAGGTTACCATTTAAAGACAGGAAGAGTTTTGAAGCTTCCGAGATTAGACCAATGCTCTGTTCGATGAGTGGATGACCCGGCTATGAGTATAAAAGTTATATAGGTGTCGGCCTAGTGACATAGAAAGGCCCAGAGAGCCCGGTGTCGATGCGGCTAGAAGCAGTAGGACTTCGCCGGTCTAGACACATCGTTACATAGAGCGACACACTGAATAAGAAAAAGCACGGAAGGCAGACCAGGATACAAAGAAAAGAGAGGAACAGGAGTCCTTCGTTGAAGAGAAGAAGAGGTCGCAGGTCGATCAGGAATATGTTGAGATATTTCCCCGTGGTCCCAGAGAAGCATAGAGTTATTACCAGGTTGTTCAGCTTTGATTTTAGTCTCAATGGTTTGTCAGTTTGTGGAGATTTGTCGATCTATAAAGCTATGAGGATCTTTCATTCGTTTTATCTCTCAAAACGTTTTCATCATCTTTAACCCTAGAAAATTGTGTGTCCGGTGGGAGAGTCTTCATGCGTCATGCGTCGCTCGGCTGAGGTGTTGTCGCAGTTACCAACTTAGTGGTTTTAAAGGCGGAAATCGTGTGTCGTTCTAAATTATACTACTCCTGTCAATATAGAACATAATAAGGAACTGAAGACACACGCTTTCATCGTACTATTGTAAATATTGATGCATCTATGTATCTGGAAGACTTGCACCCATTATTTTGAATTGTGTTTAATCATCAAACGGTTAGCCCTAACTGTCCAAGGTGTCCCTTGTCGGGTGCCATATGTAACCGGCTGATCCACCGCTTACATGCTGACAAAAGTAAAACCAATAAGGAAATGAGTTTGCAGGTCCAGATAATCACCACAACCGAGCACCAGATATGTCGCTAGAGTGCCAGAAAGTCCAACAGGTAGTTCTGAAGCGGATAGTAGATAAAATGTACGGACATAGATGCCCTTTAACAAATAAATATCTTTAATATACTTAATAGGGCCAAAGAAGCTTAATTACACATGTATTAGTTTTTAAGCAGCCCAATATCTATACTTGTAACTATTTATATAACATAATTTGATAGCCCGTCGGGCATGTAACTACAAGTTAGACACTTTCGATCTTTTCTTACCCCTATATTCTTAAAAATTATTTATTTCTGAAAAACCAATACCAATTTCGTGTTCAACATACAATTCTCCGTAATTTGATACCCTATATGCTTTTTTGAAGAAAAAAAATGATGCAATATTTTCATGAAGGACGAAAATTATATTTTGCATTGTGATATTGATGTATATTTTTAATATGTTGAATGGAAGTGTGTAGACTTCATTTTAAAGAAACAATCATGTTTGTGGGAATTAGTTCCACTTTTTTCATTTATTTCGACTCTATTAAATGTATTTAGGTTAACTTATTAGCTTAGGTTAGGTTAGGTTATTATCTTAGCTTACTTTAGGTTATGTTAGCTTAGTTTAGGTTAGTTTATTAGCTTAGGTTGGACTACCTTATTAGGTTAGGTTATGTCATTAGGTTAGGTTAGCTTGAATGTATTTCGATGGTTTTCACTGCTTTTGGAGGGTGGTTTCAACCTTTAAATGTGGTGCTTTATCCTTCTGGGTTCTAATGAACATGTGTACACCACATTTCGTTCAAATCCTCAAGAGGTGTAGATTTTGTATAGCGTTCAAACAAACAAACATAATTTCGAGTTTGCAAATATAATGATTTACATCAATGTTATTTAGTACAGTACTAAATGATAAGAGAACAACTTTATTTTCAACTAAACTAAACAATTTTTCAAGCATAGGACTACTACTATAATGTAAAGTACAGTACAGTACATTTGTTGCATTTACAAATAACTAAAAGAAATTCCTTCAGTGCATTTAAAGTCATACAGCACGTACTGCAGATGTACTTTCAAAATTTCTTAGTACACACTACACATAGAAATAAGAAAAATTGAAATGTAAGATCTTACAGTAGTGTATTTCAACATTTTTTTTTAAGTAACAAAAAGAATTTTTTACTTCCCTGAGACGAATCCGAAAATTCGCTTAATAATAATCGGAACTGTAGTATTTCATTCAAAATTGATTTGTCTAAGGTAAAATTGATAAATCGCTTTCGTTTTGTTTCTTTGTACTCACAATGCTCAACGAGAACACTTTGATTGCATCTCACGAAAGAAAGGGTACCAAATTAAAACTTGTGAATATATCAAGTTTTCGGAGGAGTTAGGATCAAAGTTCTTAAGGGAACTAATCGTAAGATTAACCCAATGATTTTTTTTTTTTAACTTATCAAGTACCGAATATGTATCTTACAAATGTTTCGTTGATGGCTTTGCAACATCTTAGGTTAAAGCTTATTATGGAATATTTTATATTTGCCTGGTGACTGAGGAAAGCATCAATCAAAATTACCGGCGTGAGTACAGAATTTATTCTTGTGAATGCAATAACAGTATAAATCCAAAACGTTCTGTATTTTGAGCTATGTGCAGAAATAGCTTTAGTTTGAGTTCTTCTCTCGGCTTAAAAGTTTTCTAGCTATAATGTTTCAGCAATCCAATGAAAATTAAAATATTGATTAAACTTGTACAACTATTGTTGACCTGAACAAATTTTGATTTATCAGAAAAGCTTACAAACATTAAAAATATATATCAATATAGTCCACAAATATTTTCCAAGCTGCAAACGTTCGTAAAATGGAACAGGCTAGATCAGAGGTCAAACTTTCACCTTCATTAAAAAAAAATATAGTTTAAGCAGTCAGGTATGGTCTAAGGCTGTCTCATGTCAGAGGCAAGACGTCTCCTGGCAAGCACCCTTTCGGGAATTTGGATGAGTAAGATAGCGTCAAGGTCCTTGTTGGTTAAAGTTGCATGTAAGCATTCGTCTACTGAAACAGAGGAAAATCTTGGAAAACTTCAATTAGGATGGTCCTAAGCGGAAAACAAACGTACTTATTTCTGCAGTGCTTATCCAAACTGCGTATCGTTAAGAACTGGACTACTGGAAATGCGTACTTCATGATTGTCTTTTTATGTTGAGTCCTTTCAGAAATATCGTAATAGAATGCTGCACATTGACTTGTTATGTAATTCAGTAGCTTTATTGTTTTGTTCTGGTTTATTACCGCCAGTTCTGCGCATGCACAAGAAACTGTCACTGTTTTTTTTTTTTTTTTTAAAGTGTCTTGAATGTTTTAGTGAAAAATCCATAATATAGTTGTATTCCTTTGCGTATCCTCGCGTGGCTGCACAGGAAATAATCAGGACAACTCCAGTAGATTTGACATTCATTTTTACATTCTTTTCTATAGTTCACAATGGTTCGTGGTGTCCTCAAATCTTGCAACGTTGGGCGACGTCATACAATGATGAAATTTTGCACAGCGACGTACGTCGTGTGACAGTACAATATTCCATTGTCACTTTCATATATTTCTATATATTTCGATATTTTAAAAACATTATTTATTTTATTAGTATGGATCCTGAAATAAATACAACGTTCAACGATGTTCCGTTTGACTGGTTGCAAAACACTTCAGGATTTGGATCGCAAAATATTCGCTTGAGCTGAGCACCGAAATAACTACAAAAAATGTAATACAAAATACTTTTAAAGACATACTTTTCTTGAACGATTCGTACTAAAAAGTAAAAAATAATAATAATAATAATAATAATTTTGTTTATGCATGACTAAAAAGAAAAGCATAGGGCGCGCTAATTTAAGAATTTATAAAGTGACTCTATATGAGAGAAACTATTCTTTTCTTTTTAGTCCTGCATAAACAAACTTATTTTTTACTCTTTAGTATTAATTGTTTAAGAAAAATGTGTTTTTAATAAGTTTCTTTTATTACTTTTCAACTTAAGGTGCTACTATTGAAACACCGGTTTACATCACTTGTATTCTTTTTTTAAATTAGTAGTTCCTTTCATTTAAGATTTATTTTTACCGTTTATCTAAAAAAAAAAAATTGATAATTTTTGGATTTCATACCATCCTGCGTCTCGTCGGTTCAATTCGAACCACCACTGCTAATCCATAGTTAGCGAAGGAAATTGACAACCTGCTGTACCATTCAGTCGAATTCTTATGAAATTTATACAAGGCTCAGAGGACATCTTGAATGTCTACTTTTACTGCGAGGTCGTAGAGCTAACAACTATACACCGCTAAAACATGTCAAGAAATAGTAACAGATGGTTTATGGATTCTCCTGGGTAAAATATTCCGTAGGTAAACTAGTCCCTCATTCGGATCTCCGGGCGCGAATTTCTTCAGGGAGCTCCAAGAAGAGGATTAAGAAAGTCCTTAGAATGGGAATGTGGAACTCACGAACATTATACCAAACGGGCGCTCTTCTGGTGGCAGTACGCGAGACCGAGAAGTAGAGCGATACAAGAAGTTCGGTGGGAGGGTCACGATAGCATCCCACAGGGCAAGTACACTTTCTAGTACGGGGGAACACAGTCTCACGATTTTGGAACAGGATTCCTCATTAAGAACAGTATCCTTCGGGTGGTTCAGAATAAATAGTTCGTAAATGAAAGACTATCGTACGTTACGATACGTAATCGATGGGGAAACACGGTTTTATTAAACGTCTACTGGGATGCTTCGGCCGACGTGGCTACAGATAACGACAAAGATATATTCTACGATGAGCTACAAAGGCTGTTTGACCGAATGCCGAAGTATAATACGAAAATTGTGTTGGGCGATTTCAATGCAAAGGAAGGGAGGGAACAAAAATATAGACCTATTTTAGGCCAATACAGCCTTCACGAAAAGACCAACAACAATAGAAAAAGACATAAATTTTGCGATTTCGAAAACTCTACTGGTAAAGAGCACGTACTTTGAACATAGAGACATAGACAAATACACATAGGTATCTCCGGACGGTAAAAAACTCTACCAGATCGATCACGTATTAGTAGACAGACGAAGACACACCAAGCTAATGGATGTTAGGTCGTACAGAGGAGCGGAAGGTGACACCGACCATCAATTAGTGATCACAAAAATAAAGGAAAAGTTATGCATCGCGAACAGCGAAAGCAAGGGGTCAAAACAACTGAAATTCGAAGTGAAACGATTAAATAATCCGAGCATAAAAGCAGATTAGCAACTCGAACTCTCAAATAGGCTCGAAATCCTAGCCGACTCGAGTAATAATAATGATGATATTAATAATGAAATTGATGTAAGTAAGATGTGGGAGGCAATTCGTGAAACAATTAAGAGCTCAGCGAAGGAACGCGAAGGTGAGAAGAAAAAATAGAAATACAAACCTTGGTTTGATGAAGAATGCCTTAAGCTTCATGAGCAACGAAAACAAGCAAGGCAACGATGGCTAAGTAATAAAAGCGAAGCAAATACCAACCACTACAGTAACGCGAAACGAAACGCCACACTCGGGTTCAGAAAAAAATTAACTAGAATATCTGACGCAGAAGATCGAGGAGATAGAGGAAAACGGCAATACAAATAACATACGAGATCTATACAAAAGGGTAAACTCCTTAAGAAAAAGTTACCAGCCGAGGTTAGGAAAATTAGAAATGAGCGTGGAGATCTTCAGGCGGATCCGACGTATGCATTGCCGATATGGAAAAGATATTTCGACAAACTTCTTAATGTACACAACGGTGAACAAACAAAGGAATTTGAAATCCATACCGCAGAACCATGGATTCCTTAACCTAGCGAGATCAAGATTGAAATATGGGTAAAGAAACTAAAAAATGTCAATTCACCATTAATAGACAATATTCCAGCCAAATTAATTAAAGCAGGAGGAACGGCACTAATTAAGAAACTACATAAATTGATAAGTGCTATATGGAGAAAGGAGAAGCTCCCAAAGGAATGGAAAACCTCAATAATAGTTCCGATCTACAAAAAAGGCGAGAAATCGGACTGTAATAATTACCACGGAATCTCGTTATTTCCAACCTGTTACAAGGTATTAGTAATATTCTGTTAATACGCCTAAGTGTATACGTAGATGAAATAATTGGAGATCACCAATGTGGATTTAGAAGAAATAGATCCACGTTGGACCAGATTTTTGCCTTGAGACAAATTTTGGAGAAGAAATGGGAATACAATGGGACGGTTCACCAGCTATTCACTGATTTTAAGAAAGCATATGATTCTATCAAAAGGGAAAAGTTATACACTATCCTGATGCGATTTGGAATTCCGAAAAAATTGGTTCAACTAGTGAAGATGTGTCTCAGCGACCCCATAAGCACAGTCCGGATAGGTAATAATATGTCATAGTTTCAAGACTCGTAACGGAATGAAACACGGCGATGCCTTGTCACCACTGCTGTTTAATTTTGCTATAGAATATGAGATTTTAAAAATTAAAGGGGACAAAAATGGGCTATCATTGAATGGTTTGAATCAATTGTTCGTATACGCCAATGATAAGGGACGTTATAGATGCACTACAAAGCAACACCGATGTCTTAGTAGAAACGTGCGATGAGATAGGTATACAGGTAAACATAGAGAAAACGAAATACATGATAACAAGCCGAAACACAGGAAATGAAGGAAATAAAAACATAAGAATTAGGGATGAGGTCGTAGAGAAAGTAAACAAATTTAAATACTTGGGAGCATACGTAACAAGCAAAAATGAGGCCACGGAAGAAATAAAAAGTCGCTTAGTATCGGGGAACGCATGTTTCTATTCAGTCCAAAAACTTCTAACACCGCGATTAATATCTAGGAAATTGAAACTGAAAATATACAGAACGGTTATTCTGCCGGTAATACTATACGGTTGCGAAAGTTGGAGTACGACCCAAGCCGATGAACATAAATTACGTGTAGTTGAAAATAAGGTTTTGAGAAAGATATACGGGACGAGATGACTGGAGAATGGAGGAGACTGCATAATGAAGAACTCCACGGACTGTACGATTCACCAGATGATGTAAAATAATGAAATCCCGAATACTAAAGTGGGCAGGCCATGCAGCTCGGATGGAGGAAAAACGAAGATTATATTCTATCCTGGTTGGAAGACCGGATGGAAGGAAACCATTGGGAAGACCGAGACGTCGTTGGGAGGACAATATTAGAAGAGATCTTCAAGAAGTAGATGTTCGTGATGAAAACTGACTTGATATTGCTCAGGATAGAATCCAATGGGGAACGTTTGTTACTGCGGCGATGAATTTACTAGTTCCATAAGCTATAGAGTTAGTTAGTTAAATAAATGACATCAAGTTTGGAATGCCACCCGAATTGTGAATTGAAATATTATTTTCGGCCTAGATGAGCTTAGAAGTTTCTAAGGACGGGACCTACAGTTTTTGGTAAAGTGGCATCTGAACCACTGTGTTCAATTGACCCCAACTGATATTAACACAACCAAGCACCGAAAGCGAGCGCTGTGACCACTAAACCAAGAGGGGGTATGAAATGACCTGACTTTGCCGCCCAGTCCCACCTTACCCATGTGAAAATCCTGGCGACGACCATGGAGTGGAAAGGTATGAATACCTACGGTAAAACTACTCAAATTGCACATTTAAGAAAAAAGCGCTGTTCTTAGTAATGCATTTCATCAACATTACAGCTGCATGTGTTAAAGTATTTTTACTCATAGATACCATTTTTACGACTTTCTTTTTTAATCAACATTGGACGCATTCTTTATAAACTTCAATGGTAATATGCACTACCAATCATTTTGCGCCAGCTGATTGCTTTGAGGTAGCACATTGTTGTTTACGTAAACAAATTTATCAATTTTAACACAATGCGGCGTGACAAAGATATTTCATTGTTGCAGTGATTTGACATCGGTTTAAATAAACAGTAAGAGGTGAGATCTTTTACATGTTGCAAATCAGCCGAAATATACTAATTTGTAACGTTTTATTTTAACAGAAGTATAGTTACGCTGAGCTATAATTTAAATTTGTCAAATTAAGAGTCCACCTAATTAATCTAAGAAAATGTTCCCAACTTAATATTCCCGTGCTCATGTCTCATGAAAAAAAAAAAAAGGAAAAGACAATATTTAAAATCTAAAACCCAGGGTGAAGGAGGGGAAATGATGATTGCAAACTGGGCCTAAGCGAGCTGTGTATCGTGCTCGAGTTCAGGGTAGTGGGTTACGGGTTCGATTCCGCTTAAATCTATTAATGAAAACGATGTTTCGAAGCTCACGTTACGAAAAGACTTTAATGTTATCTTTTGAAGATGCTAAGCAAGTTCATTATGTTAAATGTACTTCAATCAATGTTTACTTTTTTTTCATTTGTATACGATGCGTTTTAAAACAAATGAGTGGGTGAATATTGTTCAGATCGGCAAATGTTAGTGTTATCTGCAAATGTTTGCAGCATTTTGTCGCATTACAAAATTAACGCTCTGTATGAAGAAGAGATGGGGTCGTACATTGTGAGCAACTGTTTATACAAACACACGTGAACAATTATTTCAGAGGCTCAACAGCAGCGCATTCTAAATTTACCATTTTGTGTAATGAGCAATTCCAAATGTGTTACTGTACGGATGGTGTTACTCGTGTGGAATATTCCAGCGGCGTAGCCAGAAACTTGGAATGGGAGCTTAAATGGAGTACGAGCCTTTTTACACAATCAAATTTATTGCATACAATTGGACAAGTTTGCTGGATGGAATTTACAAAGCTCTTTACAATAACAAATTAATTTGATGGAATTTTGTTTGTTTGTCATTTATTTACATGTTTTTCGGTTGTCAGATGTTCTAGTTTTAGTGGAGAAGTATGTGTGGCAGGCACTTATCCAGGAATTTATTTCGGGTAGGGTCCAGAAGTTTTGAGAGGGTTCCAAATTTCGTTTCAATGTAAATTATATATGAAATGTCTAAATATTTTGCTTAAAATTATATTTAATTTCCATTATAATGAAATTTGAGGAGAAGTTCAGACCTCTTAATACATGCCTGATGTGTGAGAATTGAAATGGCATTGGGAAGAAAAACAGAAAGCCTACCCGAGACTTGTGCAACAATCGTGGTACTAATAATAATATCTCACAATGTACAAAAGTACCTTATCTCTAACATACTTACATTGTACCCTAAAGTTTAATGTAAAATTTGGTCATCTCTACTGCTAGTATTAATGGGGAGGATCGAACCAGGTCAGCACCTTCCCCAGCCTACGTCCTTGTTGGGCATGACAAAACATTATTTATTTAGAAGAAAAATTAACCTTTCAACATAAGTACTGTGTAATCAATGGGGAGGGGGAATCGATCAGGTTTAGTCCCTCCTGCTCACGCCTCTGACTGTAGCCTTTTTGTTTATTCCGATGTCTGAATTTTAAGTGCGAATCCCATGGTTAGAGAAGACGGGAAAAGGAGAACCACATGCATGCAAGTAATGAGACTCGCTGTTACTCATACCGTAGTTGTCTAGAATCGGTGTTTCTCAACAGGTGGGCTTCATTCAGTTGTTTGCTATTGGGCCTCGCGATGAGTGGTTTCTTTGAGCACACGATTGTTAAAATTATTCTGCGAGAAATTAGCATCTTTCATTCCATACGGAAGTTCAATGGTGGTTAAGCGGAAAGTTTTCAGAAGCCTACGAGAATTAAGAAAGGAAGTTGAATTGTTCTTAGTAATAAGACAAGCATTTATCGTCAATATCTCGAGAACAACGAATGGGTAGTTAAGCTTGCATGTTTAAACGACACTTTCCAGAATAAATGGACTAAATTTGAGTCTTTAAGGTTTACAAACATCAATATTCAGCGCCTCCAATAAAACAAAATCGTTGAAAAAAAAATAAACTTTGATCTAACGTGGTTTCTTAAAAAAAAATGGAATGTTTGAATCATTCTCAAATTTTATTACCGAAGTAGATTTTGTTGCGATATCAGAACTAATAACTTATCTTATGATGCTGTTTGTATCATTTAAAAAGTATTATCATGAGGGAGAACACTATATCGATTATAGACCCTTTTATTGAACAACGCTTCCCTTTTGTTTGTGAACCCT
>JAGDQP010025252.1:0-27097 GCA_022664845.1 Lepisma saccharinum | reverse complement strand
CACTACTGTTCTGTTCCATGGTTACAACAAAACTCAGACTTTAATTTTTAAGTAAGTAACTGAACAGTTATTTAAAGAACAAGATTCAACTTGTCTTCAGCATAAAACATGGTAAGAAAAATATAAGAGTAAAATATCACGGATGGTCCAGTCTATTCAATACTTTTTAAAAAACTAGGCCAAGAATAAAATCAAGCTAACTTAACGCAAATGATGAGTATTATGTACAATCATATAAACACTTAATTATTTATATATTTAATGTAAATTGATTTGTAGCTTTTCTTATTCAAACTTCTTAAAGTAAATTCAAATTTTACTTCATCCATTGGGAGTAAAAGTAAATTGCTAGGAAATTCTTCAAATAATTCAAGATTATTAAAATCCACATAATTTCAAAGATAAGCAAGAAAAAATCACAATATTCATTATTAGTCTACATATGTCTCTCGTCATAATCTGGTTCTGCAATAACTTCTTTCTCAATTAATTTTGTCTTTACTTCATTCATTCTGAGTAAAAGTAAATTGCGAAGAAAATATTCAAAATTTTCAAGTGTTAAAATGAACAAGTTTCGAAAGATATACATAATAAATGTAAATAAATTCACAGGATCCATTATTAGTCTATATGTACGTCTCCTCAAAGATCGTTCGTCATCTATAGATCGTGTAGCAAAACGATGTCTCTGGCGATTGCGAACATTATAGAAACATTCACTACACAATAAGGGACAATAGTTTTTATGTTTCTAACTTTCAATAGCTTCTAAAATACATTTGTCATCAATCGTATAATTCACACATCCTCATGAATTTTCAATTTCACTAGAACACATTGTGGTAGCTGAAACTTCAATGACCTGCACGGCACTATCAGTTTCCTCAGCACTGGCAACATAATATTCTTCATCACTGTCTGTATTAAATTCTACCTCTAAACTCGTGATAGATGCACTGTCGTAAATACGGGAATCATTTTCCCCCAAGGGTCCATCGCCTTCACCGTCACTTCGATCTTCGTAAAAATGCATGATATCTTTACTAGTTTCACAACACAACTGTGCAAAAAATTAAAAGTGATTAATTTTAGACGTCATGACCTATTTTGTAACTAACAAGATTCAACTGGTTCTGTAACCGAGCGTCAGGTTCCCTTCTCCTAAACAGCACAGGTGCGATAAATCTTGTTGCCTCTCCTCCCGAGCATCGTAGATGCAATACAAACAAAATCTACGCGTCGCCTCGTTTCAAACAATCAACTCTGAGCATGCGTCAATGGTGACCTCCAACCCTCGAAATATATAGCAGAAAAATTAGTTGAACAAGGGATCTTCTATGTGTAAGGCATGTTATGTGTATGCTTCGCGATTACAGTGAATGCTTTCTTCGTCAAAAATAGTATGATTCGCACCCCAAAAATATAAATCAAAGTCCTTAATAAATATCCATGTACTACATTAAATGTATTCTAATATGATCCGTTCCACACTGTCCTCGATCGGGGCTTTAAATGGGGTTTCACGACAACGGCGACGGTCCTATCCTCGGTTATGAGCCAGTCAACAAACAAGAAAATGGCGACGGACAAATTAAATAAAAAATAAAAAATTCATTGATTAATACATATCTTCTCCATTATTACATATACGAGCCACAGTTCAAGAAGATATACCAAACCCCTCTCCCACCACTCTGCAATCACCATAGTCTGATAGATCCTGTAACGAAGGCTCGAAACCGGTTTAAAGTTCGAGAAACTGTCACCACTTCTACTCTACTTTCTGCCTGCTCGCATAGGTTGAAGTAAATCTGTACATCTCAGTTCAAGTTATTTATCTCCCGCGACATTAGCTATCTGAAGCAGACAAACTGTTATTTCTCTTATCTTTCATAAATATCAAAATTCAGGAGATGGGAGTGGAGTGTCCCTGTACCAGGGTCGCAAGGATAGCTCACCCAGTACGCAAAGAATGTTCTAGTTTACGTTTATCATAAATAAATATCCAAATTACTCCATCAACAGTAGCTGTGAACAAATTCCATCCCTTACACAGGTATCAAAGCGGGAAGAAATATTCCACTTAAGGATCAAATATGTTTAATTTCTCTACAGATAAAATAAATTTTCATTAATCATATTGGATATTTCCCTAAGCCACTTTACGTTCCCCGAACGTAGGTTTACGAAATACAGGTCTTGAAATTTGTTCCCCGATGCAAGTAGACTTTACCTTTACTTATTGAACTTCCACCTCACGACTCGAAACCACGAGCCACCCATTTATCAGTACTTTCCGGCTCAATATATTTTTCTACAAAATTAGACTGTTTCTTTCTTCTATCACAATCATCATAGAGAGTGGCATAGGAGAAATATCTTATTTCCAGCGGCTCAGATAGTGACCTGCCTTAATGTGCTCTCTCGGTAGTGCTTCCACGGATTTAACAATGCACCTTGCGAGACTATAGGAAAGTCTCACAAGGGCCCTTCCCATTAAATATATATATTTCCAAGCCCGTCTCAATCTGCATTAATATGTGCTCCAGTGTTCTCATATACAATCAAATATATAATATCATATCTATGCTACACAAACCGCAGTCTTGCTTATTCATTTAAATTCGTTCCGACACCACGAGAATGGGAGTGTAATAATTACCAGCACTTAGGCTGACAAGAGATGTCACCCAGGCCCTCAAGGGAATACAACGGAAATTACGTTATCCGAGGACAATTGCATTTGTTCGGCTAGGAAAGCGTTACAAATACACCCTTAATCTCGCCAGAGCGAAAAACATCTAATCTCCTATTTCTCTCATTTCTTAGGGATTTGATTACAAACAACTATAACATCGCCCATTACTTAAGTTACTGGCACAATCACTAAATTAAAAACTTATAATCTCTCAACAAACTGAATACTTGATGTGATTGAGACTGACTTAAAACTCCGAAAAAGAAATTACCGAGGTTTCGTCATGATTTCCCACTTCAAATTACATTAACACATTTATCTGAAATCACGTATAATTACAAAACACCAGCACAGCCACTCTTTTGCCCACAGCCCATCCGAACGGCAGGCGCGTACCTCCATAGCTTCTACACCGTGGTGCTTCTGCGTCGTGTCCAGTCGCTGACAAATGTTGAATTCGGACTGTGTCCACCAAAAGCTAGTGTGAGAATACTACTAAGCCATACTTTGTTCCTCAATTTTTCAACTACCTTATTCCATCCCTCGAAGGCTACTCAATGAGAGGGCTCCGTTCTCTCTTCAAATTTGAAACCTTTTAATCGGCAGGGCATAAGAAAAGACTGGGTGGGCGTAACAAAGAACTTCTCTATTATGAACGAGCAACAAGTACCCCTATCTTTCCCCTCGTGAAACATTCTCCCAGCGTTTCACACAAACTATAAAAAAATTAATCGACTTTCCATCCTTCCACCGAAATATGAGGCAAATATATAACAACGAATTCCTACATTGAAATTTAACAAACATATATCTTAATTAATTAGGAACATTATCGTAGTACTTCGCAAACGGCCGAATCATTTTTCGATTCCTGAAATAAATAACATATTATTATATATTCATTAGGGTGTTTAATTTTGTAAGACAAAAAATAAAATGTAAAATTTTTGCGAACTTGCTTACGCCCAGAGTCACAGTGATGTGAAAGATATATATGCAAAATTTCAAGAAGATTGGAAAATATTTAGAGGTTGCACACTTTTATCAGTTTTGTAATAGTAGGCAGAAAATACGATTTTTCAACATTAATTACTTTTATTTAGAAAACTAAAAATAATATGAAAACTAGACATTAAGATTAATATATAGTATGATAGGCAAAACATGTGTTATATTAATCAACTTTGAACGATGCAATCCCTTCTTTTGTTTTCTTGGTGACGACTTTTTTGTGATGCTCGACTACCCTTAACAAGAATTGTTTTCGTTGTTTGTCCCTTATTGTTAAACTTTTTATCAGAGCAATTCCTCTTTCTACGGTATCACTGACCACCGTAAGAGCGTTCACATAGCTTCTTAGAGAATTACTGCAGTATTCTGTCAGGTCGTGGATCCCAAACAATTCAAAGAAAGTCTTTGTTTTATTAGTAACGAAATGGCTCAGGTCTTTTCCTTTAAAAACTAGGTTTTTACCCTCTAATTTTTTTTTTCTTTGCAGGTTTAGTTTCTAAATTTTTAGTCATATTTTCCTTATCAGCCTGAGTAATACGTTCGTCCAGAAAAGCCAATCCTACGTTTGTTTCTCACAGATACCAAAGGTGTCTTTTAGCAACTGTGAGAGCACTTTTTTGACGTCTGCATCTGGGTAAGTGCTCAGAAGCTGTAGCATATCCAAATCATCTTTGGAGCACATCGACTTACAGTTGCCTCGTGTCAAAAGCAAATATATATGAGGCTGAGAAAATGTGCAACCCGTTTCATTCCTTTCAATTCTCGTTAAGGAATATTCAACTGTTTAGTGAAGAGGACAATTTTAAGTGCATATATTGCCTTTGCCATCCACCTTGCTTGATGCAGAGCCCCTGGGATCCTGAAACTGAAGTTGTTTTGAGACCAACTTCCTAGGTACAGAAGTGAGAGTTGCATTAACTCTTTGTAGTCTTCTCTTGGATGACTTCCATCTTTTAGGACATTTTGGATTTAGTTAACCAATTTCACTCGTTGTTCTTCTAGAAAGCCTGGAACAGGACTTTCTTCATCCAGCATTGTCGTATATGATTTCTTATCAAGTGAAGTCTGGAAAATCTGGATGTCAGGACCACTTGATGGTATGCCACAACACTCCTCAAACACTCCTTTCAATATTAGTTCATGAGTGTGATGACGGCAAGCGAATCCCAACAATTTTCGTCCGAATTCCCTTTTAATTCTGGTACATGCCTCTTGGATCAGTCCTGTATTAGACGCTGTAGTATCAAAGACATACCGATGATATTGTCACGTAGCCCAAATCGGTCCACTTCCCGAATAACTACTTCAGCCATCTACTCACCAGTGCCTTTCAGGGCAACAGGTACGCCAAGCAAATGCTCAAAATCTTTGCCAGTCACTAGAACTGCAACTCTATCTTCCAAAGTTTTGACACTCCCATGGGCAATTGAGGTCAACAGTTCAGTATCCCAATGCAAGACCAAATGAGGAGGATTTTCAAAGATTAACTCTTCGATTTTCTTTGCCATTTTACTTCTATTGATCGCCAGAGCTCGGTAAACGATAGCTGGAGATACGGAAATTTTAGCAACATCGTGGCCAAGGCTCTTTGCAGTTGCTATAAATGAAGTACTTGCTTGTCGAATAGAGAGCTGTTCTCGATCCCAAGTAGACGTGAGTGTCTGATCAAGAGGTTTTAATCTAGGACTTGAACGTAACATTTTCGTTGCTGGAGACGAAAAATCGGCCTCTTCGTCACTAGGTGCTGATGATGATGGAAATGAGTCTTCCAGTATAGCTGACTTATTGATTTCAGCGATAACTTTGTAATGTTTATTCTTATATGAATCATATTTCTCTTCTTTTGTACACTTAGTTTTTATTTTCGAGGCGAAAACCTTGTCTACTCCACTCATTGACGAGTTCATACGATCTTCTCTGTGTGACCTAAAATTCTGTATCTTCTTGTGATACGCCAGTCATGTCCATCACATTTTGCCGGGAAATGTCAAATAACTCGACGAGATCACCGTTCCAAATTTGCCGTTTCACATTTGCTTTATCCGTGTTTCTGGATTTCTCTTGACCCAGATTCTGGTATTCTTTGTACAGCTTCTGTATACCAGCACGGACATTCTCCTCCGTCTGAACAAGGATATTTGCTTTCCTCCACTCTTCCTGTAGTTTAGAACTGGACTTAGCAGCATCTGAAAGTGTTTCTTTCATTTCCTTGTGTCGGTAAATAAAAACTAAAAGTGCTTGCTCCTTTGAAGGGAGACGAGCTCCTAAAACTCACAACTAGGCACCTTTTCTAGCAGCCAAATTCCTCTTTTGGTTCTCATTTTAGAGTTCAATTACCTGCAAAAGATGAAAAAAATACATAAGAAGCCCATTAGTACAAAGCAATTCAATGTTAGAAATTTCACTAATTTGAGATAAAAGTGGTCAATTTGTGCAACCCCTAAATATTATCCAATCTTCTTGAAATTTAGCATATATATCTTTTACCTCACTGAAACTCGGGGCGTAAGCAAAGTCATATGAAAATCACATCTTTGGAAAAATGAAACACCCAAATATTCATATATCAATTATTCAATTAAAATGCTTCCAGCTCAACTTCAGATTTTCCCCAATTTCTTACTTCGTATGCAAATTAAATTTAGAATTAATTGTTACCATCTTATAAACAGTTAAGATGGATAGTAGAATGACTGTAAACTCGTTAGAAAATTGCGGGTTACCTACATATCAGGGCCCACCACGTAGTTGAGTTGATGTGGTAGGTAGTTGACCCCTCGTAGGACGTGGTAGGTAGTTGACCCCCATGACGTGGTTTGGACATTCGTAGATTTCGGATGAATTTTGGGTGGGAAAAAGTGATGACATAATTGAAGAGTGACGCAAATTTAAGATGGATGCCGTAGATGGTTTGAGGTGACCTAGAAAGTGTTTGTATGAGACTACACTTGAATTTTGGTGAGAAAAATGACGTCATACAAGACATGACTCAGCGAAGATGTTTCGTGAAAATTCTTATCACGTGGGAGCAGAGGATAGCTTTTCCCCTGGGCAATGAGTTTTTCCAAGATTGTTTTTACCTATACCATTGTATTTTACTTTAAATGGAAATAGATAGAATTTGGAAAAGAAGAACATGGAAACATTTTGTCCTCTTGGGAATGAGGTGCTCCGAGATTGTTTTTACCTGTACCTGTTGCTCACTCATTTTTAGATATGATTCGAGCGCCGCATTTACAAGTTCAATCTGTTGTTCTTATTGGGCAAAGCAAACTCGTAGTAATATACAAAGACTCTCAAAACGTAAATACACATTATCCCTACTCTAATCCCATTTTAGCTGCTTTATATCATCCTGGGCCAGACTTAGACTATATGAATTAATGGAAGCTGTAGGTATTGAATTTCTACTCTATGGTGACACGGACTCTATCATGTATGTGCAAAAAAGGAATCAACCACTCAGGTTACCTACTGGGAACTATTTGGGTCAATTAACTAATGAGACTGATCTGGGGTGGGAGATTGTGAAATTCGTAGGGTTGGGACCAAAAATTATAGTTTTAAGGAAAAGGAATTGAAGGAAGAAAAGTTTAGGCATACTTGGAAAATTATAGGTATTACTTTAAATGAACGGGCGCGAAAAGTGATTGATTTTGAACATTTTATAATTTAGTGAAGGAGAAATATGAAAAGAAAGTTGAGACTAACCCAAATACGATTAGAAGTTTGCCTGGGTATAAAATTGTAAGCAGACCTGTACATAAGACACATCAAATTGTAAATAATAAAAGAAAACTGAAAGATACAAATGACAAACATGGCTTTCACATACTACCGTATGGCTTTAAACGACGAGAAACGTAATGGTGGACTCCTATTTATGTAAGTGTATGTGCATTTTTATGTGTGTGTGTGTTCCGTTCAGGATGATATAATAGGAAATGGTTTCAAAGAATTGATTCATTTCGTATTAGGATGTTGCCCTTACAACACCCTTGTACTATGATGATCAGAGGGCCATCACTTTTAGGGAAAACTACTTTTGTTAGAAAATTGCTCCAATATAGGGGTAATATGTTCAATACCCACTTCAAAGAAATTATTTGGTGCTATAATGCGATAGCAACATATCTTCCAACATCCCTTACTAATATTCGACTTGTTAGAGGAATACCAGATATGAATAATTTTAAAATTCAGTCCAACTCATTATTTTAGATGATTTAATGAATGAAACAAATGGTGACGTTAGTAATTTGTTTACGAAATAAAATCATCATATAAATTTATCAGTTATCTTTATAGTTCAAAACTTATTTCCTTAAGGTAAACATTCTCGAGACCTTTCTTTAAATAGTCACTATATCGATTTTTTAAAAAATCAACGAGATAAATTAAAAATTCAGTATTTAGCAAGTCAAATTATGCCTCATCATAGTAAAGGTGTTGTAAATGTTTTCGAAAAAGTTAGTGCGAAACCGCATTCATATTTACTTTTTGATTTAACACAAAAAAATCATGATGCTTTGCGAATTGGAACAAATATCTTTCCAGGCGAAAATATGTATATGTATACACATGAAAAGCATGCGAATACCTCAATTTCTTTTAATTTGTTATTAGGATGTCAAAGCTAAAACATCATTATAATGAGCTCCGTGCTCTTTGCAAGTATAAGGGGGAAAAGCGTAAAATGTTACTTCAACATGCATCCGGTAACTTAATATGAACTGTTGCTCAACTTGGTAAAAAACATTTAAAGGGTAACATAAACTCTCTCATCATCAGAAACAAAGACTACGTCGTCATAAAAAGACGTTACGTGCTCTCTCCCTTAAGCTCTTAAGTGTAAAAAGTAAACGTAAACTATTAATGCAAAAGGGTGGAGCATTATTACCTTTATTAGTAGGACCTATTTTAACTGCTCTGGCTGGAAGTTTATTTAGAAGTTAACATGTCTCACTCACAGTTTCAAAAAATGATACTTATACCTGAAGATGCTTCTAGTCAACTTGTTTCTTCAATGAAATCTAGCATTTCTGAACAAAAACGTTTAGATCAAGAAATGTCTGATATTTTAAATCGTCCTGATCTTTCAATCGAACAAAAATGGAAATTATATCAACAAGCACTACACAGATACTGGGATCATATTCCCTCAGCTCAAAAGCCTATCGCAATACCGCTTTTTGATCGGGAAGAAAATAATACTAAATCTCTACCTTTATTTTCATTAATTTTAGAATCAATACGAAAAACGTTAGTGAGAAAAACATCAACATTATTACATCTATTGCTCGCTTCAAATCCTATCAGTTGGGATCAGAGTGGTTCTGTAAGCATTGATAATAATGTACTCCCAGGATCAAATATTATTGATCTCATACATGACGTTATTCGAAAACGTATATCAGAACATCCTGTATGGCTTGATGCGTTTAAGTCATTTCTTCGAGATATTGATGTTCCAAATGAATTATTCAACTTTCAATTTGGTGCTTGTGCTGTTAGTAGTATTGTTTCTTTTATTTCTCAAAACAAAAAAGCAGGGGATGAAAAATATTTTTTCAAAAGAAAAAAGTAGTAAACGTAAGAGTAATAATAATTTTAAATTTTTTTTTCAAATTTTATAAACTCTACAAGTTTTAAGTATGTCACTATCAAAGTTGTATTATACATATTCAGATCCAACATCTCTCGGAAGTACTTCTAAATTACAACGAAAAACACGTTTACAAAGAAATAAAATTAAAAAGTGGTTAGCTTCACAAGATACATATACTTTACATGCCCCTGTTCGTAAAAATGAACCACGAAAACAATATTATGTAAGCGGTCCAGATGAATTATTACAAATGGATTTAGAAGATATGCTAAACTATGGAAAATCTAATGATGACTATAAATATATTTTATGTTGTGTTGATGCATTTAGTAGATTGTCAACTTGTATTCCGGTAAAAACAAAACAGGTCGAGTTATAGCTAGAGCAATTGAAAGTGTTTTAACTAGGTTTCCTACGCCTCTACTTCATTGTCAAACTGATTTAGGAACAGAATTTTATTATCAACATGTAAAACGTGTTTTCGAAAAGTATCATATTAATCATTATAGTGTTCATTCTAAAATGAAGGCTGCAATCGTAGAAAGGTTTATTCGAACTTTAAAAGAAAAAAAATACAAGTAAAAATTATTAACTTCTGAAAACACTTATCACTACATTGATGTACTTGACGATCTTGTAGATAGTTACAATCACACTGTACATTCCACAATTAAAATTGCTTATATAGAAGTTAATAAAGATAATACAAATCAAGTATGGGAAACGTGATATGGAAAACGAAAACTTGTTCAAAGTAAATGTAAATTTCAGAAGGGTGATTATGTTCGTATTAGTAAATATAAACACAAATTGGAAAAGGGATATTTACCAAAATGATCTCAGGGAAAATTTATTGTAGATCGTTGTATTCAAAGTACACCACTAACATAAAAATTAAATATTTTAATGGAGACCCCATCAAAGGAACCTTTTACACACAAGAATTCCAAGAGGTATTGTAGGAAAAAAATAAAACATTTTTAATTGAAAAGGTGTTAAAACTTAGAAAGTATTGTATATGTGTGAAATGGTTAGGGTATCCGCCTAGTATGAATTCATGGGTTAAACAGAAATCTGTTCAGTCATCACGATGATATCTTCTGAGCAACAAGATGAATTTTATATCACATTACCATCAAATGTGGGTAATAATATCTTTGAAAATAAGACTTCATCAAAATAATGTCAACCCTTTCACTTACATGCAATTGGGTGGTAGGCTTAAGTAGTGTTTGCATACCATTGAGTTTTTATAATATTCGGAAAGAAGAAGAAGTAGTTGTTCATATTAATAGTAAAGTGTATTACGTTACGAAGTTAATTTTTATCCTGGATATTATGATTCAATTTTAAATATTTGTTGCATTACTCCCCCATATCACAAAACGTACTAAACAAAATCAAGGAAAATCTATTTTAGGAAACCTAGAACTTGATCGAGTATTACAAATTAGTATTGAGAATAAAATAAAATCATTCAGAAAATGATGATACTTCCGTTATAATTGAAAATTTTGAAAAGGAAGATCATGCTGATACTATTGAAAAAGAAAATATTTTTTCATTTTACTATGATAAAGATAAAAATCAACTTTTCATGAAATATAAACGAGATCACAGAAAACAGTATGTTGCGGAAATTACTGGTGGTTAAAAAAAATGTTAGGATTCTCAAATAATCCATATGTACAAATAGCTGGGGACATTTACAACCGAAATCAGAAAAACGAAAACCTATGTTTTTCAATGTTAGTACACCAATTGAATATAACCTCCATTATACTATTCTTTCTGAAACTAATGTTTGTCTTGACACTGTAAAAGCACTGTCTTGACACTGACAACCTGTCCTTGGTAAACTCCTTCGTAAAATTAGTATCTATGAATATCAATATGGTAAAATGCATTGTTTTTTATTTGATCGTCCACACTATGTTAAAGCAGAAAATATATTTTGATACTGTACATGTGGACTTGAAAGATGAACAGGAAGAAAACTTACCATTTCAAGTTGGTTCTTCGAACATTACACTTCACTTTAAGTGGAAGAAATGATTTCGGAAAGTACGGATGATACTTTTAACGTTATACTTAGTTCAAATGCTAGTACAAATACATAGTGCAATAATCATCCATCACATTTTAAAAATATTTTAGATGATCGTATTCTTAATAATTCATCGTGGATGATAGGACTTAGTGAAATTCATGTCCCCTTAACTTGCCATAATGTAATTGAAGGTCTAAATATTATGTGGTATGAAACAGTAGATGGCGGTAATGTAAAATATAAAATATCACCAGGATATTATTCTTCAATATCGTCATTGTTAGAGAATATAAATAATATCACTCCAACCTTAATTTACTGTGATTTTTCAAATACTGTTACTATTAAAACAAATGCAAACATTAAATCACTTTATCTTTCACCCATACTTGCTTTACAGTTAGGGTTCGAACCTGGTACAAATCTTTTAAAATCAAAACGAGCTCAAAAACAGCCTCACATTGACATTAGGTATCCACACCAAGTATTTGTATACACAGACCTTATACAGCCTCAATTTGTAGGTGATAGAAAAGCACCCTTACTACGTATTGTGGCCATTTCTGATAGTAATCATAGTAAAGTACAGACAATAACATTTCAGAATACACATTATTTTGCTTTAAGTAAACTTTCATTTGACACAATTGAAATACTACTAAGGGACCATGCAGGACGAAACACTTCATTCGCTTCTGGGACATTGACCATAACACTTCACTTTCAAAAACACTCGTGAAAATGAAAGTTCCACTTTATGGTAGAGGCATCCCTTATTATGCTGGACCAATTTATCAGCGTGGACATGGATTAGGGGGATTATTTCGAGGTCTATTTCGATTTGCTATGCCACTTATTAAACAAGGAGCTAAAGCAGTTGGCCGACAAGTATTACAAACAGAAATGCAAGTCGCGGGAGATGTATTAGAAAATCGTCCATTTAAAGAATCAGTTAAAAGTACAGTACATCAGGCGGGTTCATCTTTAAGAACAAAAACGGAAAACAAAATTAATCAGTTGCTTAGTGGTAGTGGTAGACGACGGGCGCGTAAACGAAAAGCTATTCTTCTTCCTAATCGTATTGGACCAACATTTATTAAGAAGAGAAAGATGAAAAAGAAGACAAAGTCTTATCGTGAAAGGAATATTTTTAGTTAGGTGATGAAATGTCTTTCCTTTCTGCATCAAGTAAGGAGTGTTGTACTAATGAATTTGATTTGCAAACTGTCCCCATGACTCAAACTGCTATTGAGTCTTCTCGTATGCAAAATTATCATCCTATTTCTACACTTACTTCAGAGACCCCCATTCAATTTGTGATTCCGGGAGATGTTGGAGAATATATTCATCCTGCATACTTGACCTTGTATGTACGTTGTAAAATAACAAAAGCTAATGGTGATAACTTAGAAGTATATAAGCCAGCACAAGGCGATCAACCAGCAGTGCAAGCTGATGTTGTAGCACCAGTAAATAACTTCCTTCAGTGTATATTTAGATGATAAAGTAATTTCTTCCCATTCTGGCTCATATGCTATTCGAGCTGTCTTAGAGTCAATACTTAATTACTCTGAAGATGCTTCGAAAACTCATCTTACATGTGCGTTATGGCATAAAGATACTGCTGGACAATTTAATACTCTTAATGAAAATAATGCTGGTTTTCGTAAGAGAATGATAATTGCTCGTGGTAGTGCTCCTTTTGAAGTGTTTGGACGTCTCTTTACAGATATTGCCAACTTAGATTGTATACTCCCAAAGAAAGTATGTTTGCGTATAAAACTGTTTCGTAATAAAGATTCATTATGTTTAATGGCTGCTAACAATTCAAACTTTAAAGTTGTCTTACAGGAAGTTGTATTATATGCACGTCGTCTTACTATTTCTGCTGACTTATCTCTTCATTTAAATTCTTATATGGGAAAAATACTGCAAAATTACCACTCACTAGAGCGGAAACACGAATCATTACTACTCCACAAAATGTAACTTCATTTAATATTGGTAATTTGTTTTTAGGTATTGTACCGAAAAACGTTGTCATTGGATTCGTAGCAAATACAGCAATGAATGGTAAATATCATCTGAACCCTCTCCATTTTCAACATTTCAATCTCAACAAATTGCAGGTTCAAGTAGGCTCTAAATTCTATCCACCCACTCCCCTAACACCTGATTTTCAAAGAGTATTATTCATTCAAAGTTATTTAGCCCCGTTATCTGGTACTGGGATCTATCATCAAAATACTGCATATACGATTACTTCTCATGATTTTGCACATGGTTATACCATTTTCCCATTTATTCTGTCTCCTGCAGAAAGTATTGATGATTGTACTTGGGATGTTGTAAGAGACTCTCCTGTTAATATAAAAAAATACTTTAGTCAAGCTCTAGTACAGTCTGTATCATGTGTTGTCTATGCTCAATTTGATTCGATTATAGAAATTGATAAAAACAGAAATGTATATACCGATGGTACATTTTAATTTTGACTTCATTCAGTCACGATGAGGGTTCTAGTACACTTCTCTGCTCTCACACGGGGTGAAAATGATGAGGACGGACACGAAAGGTTAGTGTTGGAAGAACTTATTATAAATCCTGACTTGGATTGTTCACAAAGTTGGATCTTTAAACCTCCTTTCCCCTAATCCCAGTTGTCATCAGCGTTGCGATTACATAACGATTACCTGTCTCAGCATCTCTAATGTCTCCAATGGAACGATGTTGATACCCCCTACAGTGAAGTTAAAAGTGTGATTACCAAATATACTCTACACAGTAGTGTAGTGTACACTTTTGGGAAAAGAATACAATTTTTTCTCGAATCTATTCTTGGGAAAAGTGTAATCAACTTAGAAGAAGAATTAAAGTGTCATCACTTTTCTCAATTGGCATATCCCTCAAGACAGTGTGTTCATTATTTGGACCGATTCTCCTATTTCCGATATGCAGTGAAAGAAGAATGGACTTATGCAAATTATATTAAATTTTATGAGCTTGGTTTATCAGTGTTAAATCAAGATAAGTGTGTATAAATACCAAGTCCTATAACAAACAATGTGGACGTACCAGCTGATGAAAGTGATTTCACGTGATTGTTTATCTGCAAGTGTACTGACTGGTAATTATGCCATTAATACATTACCTGTTCATGTACAGCTTCCAGTAACACTGATTGTTAATTTAAGTTCTTCCTCAAGTGGCGGTAGTCGCTGGACTATAATTTGTATTGATAAAAATGCAAGGGGTTTTATTTTGATACCTTTGCAAGACCACCTCCTAAGCAAATTGTAACGTTCTTAAAACGAAATTGTAAATTGTATCAATATAATAAAATTCAGGTTCAACATAATACATCCACCCTTTGTGGATTATTTTGAATAGTCTTTATTTACTTTAGTGTAAGGGGGGCTAATACCATACCAGAATTAAATACTGTTCATTTGAAAAATATGATCAAATTGTAGTAAAATATGTTAAACAAATCATAAAACAAAGAAACAAGCTACGTTGTAAATAGAATTGTAGATTACTCTTCTTCATTTTAAAGAAAAATAAATATGTTTATATAATTTAAACTTTTTGTTATCATTTATCCTGATTTCAAATGAAAAACAAATTCATAGAGTATTCATTCTTTATTATTTAAGAGTAAGAAAATTGTTTTATAAAAACAACTTCCACATGCTTCTTACATTTGTATGACTGATAGGGTATTTACAAGATTTTTGGTTTCTCATGTTTCATCCAATGCTGTAGTTGCAAACAGTTTCTTAATGCGCAGGCATTCACCTCGACAGGGTCATGGAAAGTACACTTAGACATACCAATGTTAAAATTTAATGTTTTCAGGGCAGAACATTCCTTTTCACCTACATGATTAACACTTTGTAAGTGAAATAGTTTTTTTATCCACTGTGCTTTTTCAAGACTTTTACAAAAGAATGCAGCTTCACCTGAACAGAATTAAAAAATTATTCTACGAAGATGTGAAACGCTGTATCCATTTGATGTGTGCCATTGTAAATCGTGAAAGTTTTCTGTTAACCATTGCACTTGTATTTGATATGCTAGTCCTACTTCCGTAATCTTACATGGAAGTTTTACTAAACAGTGGAATAAAAGACTAGCATCACACGATACAATACAAAATTCTCTCATAATAAACTCATGTGCAGAGATTTGAAATCTTTGCAGATCAATAATATAGCGTTCTAAATACACACTTAGAGACTTTTCTACAGAAAATTGTTCATGAATCACATCAGGTATAAGTTGAGCAATGAATTCACTATTATGAACTAATTCTCTACAAGTTTAGAAAGAAGTATTCAATGAAATACTTACATGACCCTGTCCTTTGAAAATTTCATAGTACTCTACAAACGTTTCATGGTGATTTACTTGATTCAAGAAATGTTTTGAAAGTACTTTGCCTGTATTCCACACATATATACAGTTATTATGAATAATCATTAACTTACATCCACTACAAGTAATTAGGTTGTCCTTTAAATATGTACGAAAGGTTTGTAATATACACGAGTCCACAACAGAAATCCCAACACAAAATACACAATAGTCTGACATTTTTCACTTGTTCCTTTTACAGTACTTTAGAGTCTCACTCGATCTTTTTCTTTGCGATCCTTGTCATGTAACAAATAAATAACACCTTGCATATGAACTTTTACCACCTTCCAAAGTCCATATTTCATATTTCGCATAATTGTTTCATCATCACCAACATTGCTCAGTTCAGGATGAACTTGCTTATAAATAACATACAGTTCTTTCTCTGTTGAAGGTTTTAAGATCAGTCTCCACACACATTTACGAAAATGTTTTTTCACTTTTTTCGCCTGTTACTGGTTCATTTGGCTTGATATAGCCTAAACACGCATGCCCAGATTGGTTATTTTCCTCATTAAAACACTCTTCACAGATCGAAGCACCTTTAGGATTCCACTGATGTAAGACGAGTAGAATACACTTTTCATCTACCCACTTGTTCTTACCTCCACACTTGGCATTTTTCACAACTACTCGAGTCCCTCCTGTTGGTTTCGCTACTGCTGGTACTGTTGCTGCTGCTTTTCCTGCTGATCCTAGTAGTGGTGGAGCTATTCCTGCCGCTGATGCTGCTCTTGATAGTATTGATGATGACTGCTTCACTCCAGCATTAACATAACCCAAACGTTTCTTTACAGAATATTCAACTCCCTCCAACACACGCTGCTTTGTCTTTGTATTCTTCTTCTTCTTTGGAGCTAATGATGAATATACCACACTAATATCTTAATTATCTGTCTTTGTCTTTGGCACTAACGAAAATTAGACTTCCTTAATATCCTCGTCGTCATCATACTTCTCTTTATTAAATGAAAAAGAAGATAATGATGATGGTTCACTCTTCACTTTGGACTTCAACAAACTATATATGGTACGTTTTTCTATCTTCTTCTTCATAACTAATATCCAATAATTCCAATGCATCCTCAAGCTTCTCCACATCTTCTACTCCCAACTTAACAGGACGTGCTACACCTTGCTGCTGCTCTGCCATGACTGAAGCTTGCCTCTCTTTATAATGATACATACATCACTACTGCCCTCTCTATATATAATCAAAAACTTTCACCCATGCCATGACGTCAGGTAACAAGTAATTTCCTACATCCTGTCAATGACCTTCTGACGTCAATAGTCAACTGCTCTCTTGTACCCACGCCGTGACGTCAAACACTTGTGCTATCCTGCCTCCCGGACAATGACCTCGTGACGTCAAAGATCATGTTCTGACTTGCTCCAGCACTACAATCTCAACATGATAACGTTGCACTCAACACTTGTCAACGTCAGAGGTCAATGACCTCTGTCACGTGAAGGGAATTTCCAAACCCCATCTTGTATTACGTCTTCACTTTTTTCCCACTCAAAATTCAACCGTAATCTGCTACGAACGTCCATACCACGTCATGAGGTCAACTCAACTACGTGGTGCTTGCCCCTGATACGTAGGCAACTTGCAATTTTCTAACGAGTTTACAGTCAATCTACTATGGATATCTTAACAAGATGTTTTGACCCGCGTAGATAGTATTGAATTTTAATGTGGACAGTAGGCAAAGCAAGGTTGTGCATCATTGGGGTAGATACAATATATATTCGGAAATATTTGCATCTGAGAAAAGCAGGTTGATTACTATCGTTGTTCTTATGTCGATGAATGGAATTGATGTACTTTGCAATATTTGCCATGCTTAAGGAAAGTACAATTAGATGTATGATAATGGCGTGATATACTGAGCGACATTACTGACTTTTATGATGTTTAGCATTAATCTAGAATCAACCTAATGAGCTTTATATACGAAATGCCAACTAGTATAAATCATGAGCAGTTATTTATTCAAAGGCAAAGAAACGTAATGTTACGTGTCATAATCTATCGTTGAAAGAGAATCTGAATATTCGATTCCAGTTTAGCTCTTTCGATTCCAATTCATATTTCAGCAGCGAAAATTCATTAAACGGATTCCTTGCTGTAAACAAGTTACCTAGAGCTAACACAGAGAGCGTGATTTTGTTTTGAAAGAAAAAAAACAGGGCTTACTTCTTTGTGTAAATTTATTAATATAAATGGTTTTATTTATATTCCCTGATAATATATGTCAAACTAAGAACATTAAACTAATTAAGTAAACTAGTAAAAACATTTGTTATTTACAGCAAACTCAAAATCGCCCAAATGACAGAAACGCCCTGTAATTGAATCGGTGAAATTAAAAAGGATAAAATTTCAGTAACAATTTTTTTTCTGAAGAGACGAAACGTTATAACACGTCATTGAGGGATTTTACCAAAAAAGCGTATATTAGGGATTTGAACTACTCTAAAACACAAATAGACTTCCATAAATAAAATGTGAATTTAATTATTAAACCAGCAATTAAGTGTTTATTGTTGTAAAATATTATCATTTTTAATTTCAGTGCAAGAACAAATATTTCTCCCCTCAAAAGAACCACGTATTTTATTCACGTACCGATTAAATCTTAGATTGGATATAGAACATCGATAGTAGAATAGCAGATGTACTTCACTATGGAAATATAGAAATACCTTGTTTTAGGAACATCACTGTGGTAATTGAAGGGGGAAATTCCCAGGCACTTTCCGGGAACCTCATTGTCTTTGTGCTTTCTAGGGTTGAACTAATAGCTTGATAACCTATAGTAAATCATTCCGAAAATAAAATAAAATAAATTGGAAATTATCATAATATTCAAATTACTGAAATAGAGTCTCAATTTAGAAGGCAGAACATTTTTTATAGCAATGACTTATCAGTATCGTCGGGCAGTAACATGTCGAACATCCTTGAACACCAAAGACCATCAGATGTCTTACTTACGTATTAGATTTCGGTTTATATTACGTTGGGAATATAGTATGATCAATGGCTTTTAGACAATTTAGAGTCCTAAGGAAATAAAGAGAGTGGTCGTATGATGGCATTGTTGGACTTTCAACTCAGGTAAATTTTAAAGGGCAAGTAACAGTACTTCCATTAAAGGACGTGCTAAGTGTCAAAGTTTGTACAAAGAAAATATTTTAACAAACAATAAATTATTTATGTGGAAGATTTAATATGGAAAAACGAGATTTGTTTAAAGTTTCTTTTTGTGTAAGTTATCAATCATGGTCAGCTGCTGCTGTGAAAAAAATGGTTAGAAGCGTGTGTTTTTATCGAATATTTCAAAACTGATCTACAGAAGTCCGATTTATTCTTCCTGAATTACAAGACCAACAATCAAATTGTTGGTGACGACCTGCACAAATTCATCAGTTAGAGATATTGTGAATTACCACTCCACAAAGCGAACGGGCATTCACTCTTACAACTTACTTTAGTGTTTGAATGTACACTAACATTGTTCAACCTGTTATTCATTAACGTCAATGGTCTTCCGTTAGATAACTCAAGGCAACATCTTTTCGGTCTTGAAAGCTTTTTTCACAAAATAGAATAAAATTTTGCAGTTAATTTCAGAAATGCCATTAAATTTGTACTTTCACGTAAGGTTTTGACCCAAAATTAGTTTACAACTTCATTTCGTTACAAGTTTCATTACTTTTAAGCATTTAATATTTCTACAGTAAACTAATTCACAATAGTTAATTAGCAAAGTATTTGATTTTAAACTACTTTTTGAAGCTGATTCCAAACATGACCTTAGATTATTCTTATGGCGTGAACTTATTTAAAACTGGGAGCTGTAATTTTTGAAAACACATAGAATTAACATTATTTCATTTAATGTTTCAATTTTATTTGGTGAATAAGCAAAGTCAATAATGCCAAACAGACCGACAAAATCTACTACTTCTTGAATGAATAAAATCAGTAGAATATTCTGGTCCACAGAACTTCACACGTGTGTTAAAGAAATGTCTAATAAGAAGGATAAATTCCCCAAGATACAGTTTGTGATTTGAAATCTAATCACTGGTATAATGTTCTTCATATTATATTTAAGTTTTTAATATCACTTCAAACACATTTGTTTCATCTTTACATTTTTTTTGAACATGGAACTTAATAATTACATTTTAGCTGGTTGTTTGATATGTTCTTTATATTTTGTTGAAGTATTTCTTGTTCTTTGTTGATGTCACCCAGATCCTGTTAAAAGAACTCAGTAGCTCTGGAGAGACTGGCACTTATATTGCAACTGCAACTTTTCTTGATATCGTTTCAACCCTTTGTTGTGGTGGGCACTTTTTGTGTATTCTAGAAAGGCTTGAAAAACACATCTTAGCTACATACATTCCTATTTATCATTTGGCTTCATGGATTTTCAAATCCTTAATTAAGTTTTCATAACTTTGTGGATTTTATGACCTTCGAAACTGTTATTATCGACGAAGCATCACCAAAAAGCTCAACAAGCCAAGGAGAAAGTAACCCAACTTCGAATGTGTTTTAAGAGGACTTAGTAATACAAGTATTTTAAAATATATTTAACCATTTTAAATTATATATAAAACTGGCAGGCAAATGAGAGCAATAATGGTATTTTGGAAAGCAGCCTAGCTAATACTTAAGAATATCTATAAAATTAATTAATCTATAGTTTCAAGATATTTACTATAGAAGAGAAATTTGAAAACCTGGGCCATGTCATCTTACATTACGAAATATCTTGGCTAAAAGAACAAGCTTCAAACTCGGAATCAAATAATTTCAAAGCTGCTAATAAATATTATTAACTTTTCAAACTTTTAGTATTGTTCTGGATATATTTGGCATTTTAAAAAATTGAAAGCAGGAAGTGTTACTGAAGAGGCGTAAATCATTACTTTAGAAGAACGAATATATTATGATTGGCTTGATATAGCCCACTTTCCTCAATATTGTAAATAGATATATTTGCCTATGAATATGCTAATTTATGTTAAATTAATTTGTTTGTATGTAAATATGTGTTGGCATGCGATGTTTTTCTTTTCTGATTTCTCTCACCCCTGCCTTCTTATGGTCGACCATAATACCGCTTTTCTATATTCTACCTTCTACAATCCAAGATATTAATATAGTAAGGTTTTGATGTTATAATGAATATGTGTATTAACTGAGAAGAATTTACGTGTGTGTACACTCTCCATTCCGAAAGAAACCGAACGTTTGAAAACAAATAGTACCACTAGTGCCATCTGTTGTAATATTTTACCGGTAGATGGCGTAGTCCCTCATTGACAACTGGTATAAATGTCATGACATTTGGATGCACGGCAACAAAGTTATTGCGTTTCAACTGTCAGTGTGTTGTGTACATCGGTCGAAAATGAGTTTCAAACAACGAGCTGCAATTGAGTTTTGTGTTAAACTGGGTAAACCTTTTACTGAAACGCACCAAATGCTACAAAATGCATATGGTGATGAGTGTCTATCCCGAACGCAAGTTTACGAGTGGTTCAGGCGATTCAAATCGGGTAGAGAGACGCTGGATGATGACGAAAGATCAGGCCGTCCCAGAACCGGATTATCGGAAGAAAACATCGAAAAAGTGCGTGAATTCATCAAACATAACAAAAAAGCGTCGGTGAAAGTTATTGAAATGGAATTAGGCATTCCTCAAACAACCGCATACCGCATTTTGACCGAAGTTTTGGGCCTTAAGAAGGTTAATTCGCGGTTTGTACCACACAAACTCACCGAAGACCAAAAAGTTGATCGAATTGCGCATTGCAAAGACATTGTTAAAAGTGCTCGGCAGGATCGAAACTTCTTGAAATCGATTGTAACTGGTGACGAGACGTGGTGTTTTGAATATGAGCCCGAAACAAAGCGGCAAAGTGCTGAATGGAGAGCGCCGGATGAAGGACCACCCAAAAAAAGTCGCTTGGTGAAGTCAAAAGTTAAGGTGATGCTGATTTGTTTTTACGATTCAAAAGGAATTATCCACAAAGAATTTGTTCAGCCCGGCCAGACAGTCACTGGAGAGTTTTACTTGGGCGTCATGAAGCGTTTGCTGGCAAGAATTCGTCGTATTCGGCCCGAATATCGAGAAATCGGCAGTTGGACTCTTTTGGACGATAATGCACCATCACAACGTTCGCGACTTGTAACTGAATTTTTGGTCAAAAATCACATTATTCGTTTGCATCATCCGCCCTATTCACCAGATCTCGCTCCGTGCGATTTCTATCTGTTCCCGAAACTGCATTTGGCGATGAAAGGAAAGTGGCACGCATCGATTGAAGCCATTGAGAAGGCGACGACCGCCGTCCTAAAGACCATTCCAATAAAGGACATGGAGAAGTCGTTTGACAACTTGTTGGAGCGTGCAAATATGTGTATCGATGCAGAAGGGGAATACATTGATTAATAAAAATGATTTGTTCCAAAATGTACATTGTTTTTTTGTTTTTTTTTAAACGTTCGGTTTCTTTTGGAATGGAGGGTGTATGTTAGGCTTATACCTCGTTATTTCAGCATTTTTTATTTCTACGTTAAAAGTTTAGTTGGCTGGAAAGTTGCTACTTTCTTGTATTTTCGGCTCACCAGCGACGAGTGCAGCAATGGAAAAATTCCATATGTAACGGGATTCATCCAGTTTCCTTTGTAACTCTGTGTATGTGACTTTGTCTTTTCAGGCAGCCAGTGGGGCCGAGTTTTAAATTGAGGACAAGAGTGTGGACGAGTCCAAGATTCAGAGGTAAAGGCCATTTGAAGTAGGGACCGTTTTCGTTTTTCTATTTTCGTTTTCATCTTTATTTAATTCGTGTGCTCGGGTTCGGTTTTAAAATTGCGAGTCTAAGCCAGTGGAAGACAGAACCACTCAACTTTTGGAAGAGCAGAATCTCTCCTAGAAATTTCTCACCAGCAATGCAGCAACTTCGGTAATAATTGCGAATAGTATCTTTGACTTAGTGTTTCATGTTGAAATTGGAAGTTAGAATTTGGCAGGAAATAGTTTGAGAGTTGTTAAGAGGGCAACAGACAGAGAATATGTGTGAGTACTGTTTCTTGTTACCCGTATTTTTTCGAAGTTCAATCGACGTTAACAACAAGTGTCCCGCGTTCTTAAATTTGTTTCTGGGAGAATTTCAGTACCAATTTCATGTCTCCTCTTACAGCAAATTGCACACAAGAGGAAGAAGCCAAGGTATGCATTGAGGGCTATGGTGCTAATTCTGATAGAGAGAGTAGTCAAGTTAGCTAGTTGTGAACCTGGTTTCGCCGGCAATTATTTGTTAGTAAACAAGACTTCCTCCCAAAACTCAATATTGTGCACCACCATGTGCTGGAAGCTTGAACAGTGTCCAGCGGATCTATAGAATTTGTCGAAAGAAGGTGTGCAATCCTTGGTCGTAATTCCAGAAGGTGTATTATGGCTCAAATAAGTATTTAATGTTCAGAGGGTACGTTTCCGATTTGTATAGCGAACTGGTTCGATACCCGCGGCAATGCTTCTGAAACTTAAGCAAAGCGTATGAATAGAATTTTGCTGGCCGAAACAGCGTAATAAGTAATATATTAAATCGTCCTTTGCTTCCACGTCACAACGAAGTTGAGAAGATCAAATTATATATATATATACAATTAAATATATTATTTTCCTATATTCAAATTTCAGTGTTATGTTTTGCGTATGTTTAACACCTTTCTTCACCAGATCAATGTTCATTATGGTAATTTGCGTGTCCGATTGCCTTATGTTAGGTGGTATATAAAACTTGTTCTGGCTCGATTGAGCTTTATTTTGACTGAACTATCCGAGGCGTTAAAGTTCTTCTTCAGAAGAGCAGAGAAAGAATCACTAACACACAGTAATAATGCATATGTAGCCCGCCCCAAAGGGAGAAAAGTATATTTACTTGTGAATGATATTACGTTCTGGCAAATTCACCATGACTGGTCAAGGAGGAGAATTTCGAGCAAGAATACTCGAGTATATCGGGAAGGACCCGAATGAGGATTTAGCTATTCAACAAGTAACCGAGATTTTGCACTCCTTGTCGTCATCCTCAGGAGCTTCCGAAAATAGAGATAGTGGAAATAGGGAAACGGGTGAAATCTCTTTAACGCAAATGGAAGAGATAGAAAAAGTTCTAGAAAGTTTTAAACTTGAACTTCCCACTTTCAGTGGGGATGACATTAACCAAGATCCATACGATTACTTAGATTAATTACTTTTCTTCTGTAAAGAAAGGGGGATGAAGGAGACAAACATCGTGAAATACATATTACTAAAGTCTTTAAAGAAAGCAGCATTTGATTTGTTCAATCAAACAAAAACCTATACAAATTTCGGGGCTTTCAATGCCAATTTTTTGACCGAGTACTTTTCTTTCAATCACTCATTTGAATTGAGTCAACGTATTGCTAATTCGTACCAAAAACCGGACGCACCTTTGTCACAATTTGCAAAGCGAATGGCAAAAATGTTTCCAAGAATGAAAGTTGCGTCCGTAGAGTCAATGAAATGTTCTCATTTCCTAGCTCATGCACATCAAAATTTCCGGCAGTTTTTGTTTTCTGATGTAAAATCTTACAAAGAACTAGAAGAAAATAGCCAACGTATACAACAAACGTTGATCCATGACTTCGTATACATAGGCAGAGCACAAGGGAAGAGTAACCGTGCAATCCTTTGGAAGTAACTGGATCTGTGAAGTCTTTCCCACTAGCGCAGCTATCCGAGAAAGGAATGAATCCTGTGTTCTATCGTTGTGCCGAAAACAATAGAACAATGGTTGAGGAAGCACCGAGATCAAAACCATCACACCAGGGGCAAAGTGAATACCATTTCTGTAGAAGTATTTTTCATCTTATACGTCACTGCCCCGAAAAGGCTAAACGGGATCGAGGTCAAGCATTTGCCGTATTTAGGAAGGATAACAGGAGGTCAAAAGATTATAATTACGTCAGGCAAAAATGTCCTTCTGTTCAAGTTGTATTGAGAGGACTAAAGAAGATAGCAACACTGGATTCAAGTATTAATATTTGTATGGCTTCCTCATCATTTGCAAACAACTTTGGAACAGCAGGGAGTAAAAATTAGGAATGTAGCCAAATCTAACCTCACTGCAGCCGGAAGCGGATTCATAATCGGTGAAATGGATGTAAGATTATATTTGTTAGTCACCGGACTGACGTGCGAATCTATGTCATCGAAAATTTAGAGAAAGATTTGATTCTCAGTGGCGATTTCATAGTTGATGCGGATATCAATTTATGCCTCGCTCAAAATACTTGGTTTTCTTGTTTTTTGTTTTTGATAAATCGAGAACTTTGCATCAGTTCCAAGCCGAGCCAAGTAACAGGGCTACGTGGAAAGAAATTTTGCTGCTAGTAAAAGGAGGATTTCTCCAGAGCGACCTGAACGATATGCAATGGGTCATTCTCTCCACAATAACGGGATGCATAAACGCGAGGGTAGAGCGGAATCAAGTTTCTGACAAGAATTGTGGTAAACCGCGTGAACAGGAAACGGAGGCAAATGATTTCTATGATTACAGTGATAATAAAGGCTCCCGAATAAATAAACTTCATAATCACAAGTCTTCAGAAGATTCAAGATTGTTGAGACAAATCGAAGAGTTGCGTAGAGAAGTAAAGTCGTTGTCACTAGCTAAAAAGAATTTAGAAGAAGTCGTGTCGTTTAAGGTGCCAGGAAGAAAGATGATAGAACTAGAGAGGAAGTTTGTTCAGTATGAAGCCAATCGGCCACCGAAAAAGTATGTGTGATGGTAGAACTTCGTGAAAATGAAGATTAGAAACAGGGAGAGTATTTTCCAAGAGACCGTAGTTGGAGAGGCGCAACCCAGTTCCGGGACCAGGCGTGAAAGTACGTAGGAAAGGGGTTCTGGAGAGGTAAAGACAAAGGACAGAACAGGGTGGTGAACAGTCTACGAGTACGGACACACTTGAAGGGAACAAGGTTCGAGACCCGTTAGCGATGTCTAGCTCCAATTGCGCCAGTAAGGACGTTTCCGCTGGAAACTCACCGAGTAAAAAGTCACTGGGTATTTGAGAAGTCTTGAGAGAGAAGAGGATTGAATGACTTCAAGCCGAAGCAAAACGACGGCAAAATAAAGTCGAGCAAGCAGTGAATGCAAATTCCGTAATGGCGAATGAATTGAGAAAGACTAGAGATAGGGCTGCAAAGTTAGGAATAAATAGTTTTCGTAACTCAGTGATTACAAAGAGAGGTGGCTATACTATTTAAACGTATACAAGTTGTGGAAAGGGAACGAGATAAATTGGCCAGCGTCTTTCTGCTATAGAGAAAGAAGAAAGTGCATCGGTTCTCGAAATTAATGTTCCAGAGCCCATCAAGGTAGAAATTACTATATTGGAAGTACCAGAAAAGGGAGTGTTAGAGGAAGTTGGCAATTCTGAAATTGGTGTTCAAAAAAAATTGAAGACTCAGAGATTTTAAGAAGAATGAATAGGGTCAACCTTAATGAAAATGACACTGGGGAGCCAGGGAGACTAGCTTCTATCGAACCATTTCGGCAAGCAAAGCTTGCTTTTGAGCAAGCAGGATGGAAATTATGAGAAGTATACCATACAAGCAGGGAACATTTTTTGTTTTCAAGAAAGATATTGAGGAAGATGTTATTAACCCCCGACTGATGAAAATTGATGGGAAGAATTTAATTCGTGAATTTCAAATTGATGATGAGAAGATCAGAATTGAAGGAAAATTAATTTTTAAAAGTACAGACAAGTTCAGAACTTGGCAAGAATACGAGAAGGAGTTATTTTTGCCCATCAATGTAAACGGAATCGGATGCAAGGGACCAGGGGCATGTTTCGAGCCATGTTGAAATGACGTCCTTTGCAAGGATGATTTGTAATGCTTTTGGAGAAAAAATATCAGTGAGTTTGTACTGATAGTTTGGTTCGTTTATCAGTTTCGAAGTGTTAATATCAGTGTTGTTTGTCTGGTTTGTAGTCTTCAGAGACATTTCCAACTCACCCATTTGATTATCCTCTTTGTTCAGAAAGCATTTCGGAAAGCTGTTTGGGCTTCGATACCTGCGACAATTTGTTTTCTGAAGCTTAACCAATGCATATGAATAGAATTTTGCACTCCGAATCAGCGTAATGGATAACATATTAAATCGGCCTTTGCCTCCACGTAGCAACGAAGATAAGAAGATCAAATTGTGTATTCACACACACACACACACACACACACACACA
>JAGDQP010025251.1:12286-27097 GCA_022664845.1 Lepisma saccharinum | reverse complement strand
TATGTGGTTGGATTTTCCGATAATTACATAATTTTTCTTGATTATGTTTTGCGGCACATCCCCCACATCTAGGATATGAACGGAAGTAAAATACATTATTCTACAGTCTAAGAAATTCTTCCCACTCTCTGGAAATTCTACAAGTAAGACAATGCTTATAAGGTATTATGAACTCTACCTTGAACTCTGCCTCACGAATATGGTTAAAATACGTTCCATATTGTAGAAAGGCAAAGTTATATAAGTTTTGTGTGCATTGCTTTGTTAAAGCAAAACACCGACTAATTATAAGGGACATATACTTATGGATGGACAAGACAAGCAGCTGTGCCTAATCCCGTTACATGTTATCTCTCAAACATGTGACACGTTTAGGTCACGTTGTCTGTCCAACCCAAGAAGGTAAATTAATTAAAATATCAAACTATATGTTCTCAGAATAATTTTTTCCTGAGTGTATAAAAATACAAAACAGTTACAACTGACTTGCATGTTTGCTATCACTTGTTATATTAATTCAAAATGTCATTCTACATTATATTATCTTTCATAGTTTTGCCACAATCATACATGATGCAAAGAAATATTATATAAATATATGCAATTAATGTAATGATATTTATGTAATTAACTGTTTTGCGCTGATATTTGATGGTTTAGTGAAAACGTTGTTGCAGTATTTTGATACAGCAAATACTATTCGCAGTAAATCTGATACTAGTTTCACAACATTTTACTCAGAAAGTTCGTAACAAATGGTTTAACACTTTATATAGGTTATAGATGAAAGTATGAAGAGAATTCACATTTCGATTTCAAAATTTAGCAATCTATATTTTATAATACCAGAACTGAACGTCAATTGAGCGCAGTTCATATGAAGACGAGCACGAATTGAGCGAAGTTCATTTTTAGAATTGGAGTTCGAGCGTGAGATTATGGCTTAAGTTTGAGTTGAGCTGCAGTCACTTAAAGAAAGAGTTTACATACTAGTTATTTGAGCGCTAAGTTTCTTTACAAACTGATTCGTTCCTACGATCTTAGAATTATAAATATGTAATGTACACAGGTAAAATGCCGTTATAACGAATTTTACTGGACCCGCAATTTTATTTCGTTATAACGAAAATTCGTTGTAATGAACATTGTATTGGAGAACAAGAATTTGCCGAGGATTTCGATGAACTTCGTTCTAATTGAAATTTCGTTACAATGACGTTCGTTGTAAAGGAATTTTACCTGTAATTCGAAACTTTTGATGACTGGAAAAATTCGGTATTTCTATAGGTACAGTGAAACTTCCGAATGGCGGACATCATTGGGACCTAAAAAAATCTGTCCGCTATTTTGAAACACACATTGAAACTTTCCGTAAACGGGCATAAGAATTTGAAATAAGAAAATGACGTACAAATTGAACTAATACGCGGCACCTATACTGTTGTTTTATCTATAAATTACTGTAGTGTACGTTACTAAAGCGCAGTAAATATACATAGTTATAGGATGTATAGAAAACAAAAAGAACTGCGTTACAGCGCCGTAATGACGCCAGTAGCAGGGCAATTGAACTTAATTTTTTAAAATCTTTAGACAACTATAGCCCAGGTCGATAGTAGCGGGACAACAATGTGTAACAGCGTTTCCAGAAAGAACAATATTCTTGTTTCTACTTGAGCTTTGTTATTCGTTTTGCCCTTGTTACTATGTTTTGTTGTTATTGTTGTGTGTGTTGGCTCTTTTTGCTGTCAAGTATTCTAAGAACCCACGAATACTCTTAGCGATCTTGGAAAAGGGGAGAAGGGTTACAAGTTAAGCCTTCATTTGTATTTACTGCTTCTCGATAAGACGACAACTCACGTCTGAAAACATATGAAACAGAAACCCGTACAGATGACCACCATATATTTGCGTTGTCTGCTATTGAGAGCTTTATGCTTTAAATGAAAGCGTTATCAAGATGTCCGCGTCCGTTATTAATATAGTCCGCTATTGAGAGAGTTTCCTTCCATAAGATTAAATGTTATTCTGCTGGGAATTTAAAATTGTCCGTTATTTAGAGGTGTATGCTTCAGAGGTGTTCGTTATGGGAAGTTTCACTGTATTGGAAGAAAGAAAAATATTTCAAACTACTGTTACAAAAATATAGTTTCAATATTGGTACTGAGTTAAAACATAAATGTATACTTACGTCCCTTGTATAATACACATGTAATTTAAAAATTTAATAAAATTTAGTCGAAACTCTTCCATAATACAATGGTGCAAATGACGGCAGCGTCCATCCTGCTCGCTAGGTGTGTAACATTTCTGATAAGGTTGGTTGGGCTGGAAAGAAAGAATAATTAATGCAAGAGAATTATGCGAGATCTTATTTATATACCGGTATACCAGGTAGTCGTATATAGGATAAGTATGCCAAATTCCGTGATACTTTTTTCTTACGATCACGACATTTCTATGCAGAATTTAAAAGCAATACTAGAGAAAATGATGTACTAGCTTCTATTAAATTTTACAAAATTGCATTGCGGTTTGCATTGAGGTAATATTGCACTAAAGAGACCTTTGTGGTCCATAGAGTTAGTCTAGTAACTGGTTTAGACGTTTAAGCCTCATCACAATAAATAAAAAAATATATAAATAAAAGTAAACACGGTGTACGTTAACACGAATTCACATTTTACTTCTATGCATTCTTCTAAGTTTTGCAACATGATGAAAAGGCAAGAGAAAAGGGTTCAGTTCATTTAAATACACGCTACTGCCAAATTTGGAACGGATAATCAGAGTATACGCGAAATGTATAAGTCGTACATTTCTCTCTGAAATATTTGTGTTGTATTTAGTAGTTTCTGTTGAGTACTGTGTTTTGATGTTGATAAATGATCTGCTGACTTGCATCATCTACTGATGAAGGTAAATGATTTTTATTTATTTATTTATTGCAATTGACGTCGTATCAAATCGTGGAGATCCGGAAGAAAAGGCTTGGGGATCCTCCAGATCAGTACCGGGGTTCGCCATTTAAAGACCCCTGCACTATAGACACAATAAAGATATCTGGAACGTGCCAAATTTGTAATTACTATAATGTTCAATTAACATGAAGATATTTTAAGCTCATATCTTTTTAATAGTTCTCGGATTGGAATCATATATACGCATTTTTCTCAAAACCAGGACTCGAAATGAACCGGACCGGATCGGAACTACGTTCCGGTTTGTAAATATATGGATGCTTTTTGTTCTATCTCGTCATTGTAGTAATCATACTACAAATATTGGCGTGATAACAAAGGTAAAGATCGTTCCGTTGTGTAAAAATTTCCATTTCGAGCCTTGATTAAAAAAATTATCTTCTAAATTTTCAATATTATAATGATCCCACTCAAGACAAAATCAAGACTGAATCCACTTGACACCACTGTTATTTTGCATCATTTCCGCAGCAAGAGCAGACAGAATTTTCATCAACACTTGAGGGGTGGTTAGATTAGTAAACACTTGAGGAGTGGTTAGATTGGTTTTCTCTTCGTTGTGACTTGTGTTGTAGTGTTTACCTTACATTTCCAGCGCTGTGTCTAGATAGTAGCCCTATATCAATGGCACGAGAGGAATAAGACTTCTCACGATTGTGCCAGGCTAGCGGTAACATCATTTCATGTTTAAAAAATATTATTCATTCCTTTTTGATATTCAACTCGATAATGAACTATCAACCTGTAAATTTCCTTATCAGCATTGTACCGACACGAATGTTAAATAACCTAGGTAAATCGTAAATTTTCTTCCTCTTCCTCAGAGGACGTGTCTGGTGACCTGTAAATGGCAAACGTTTTTGAGAGTTGTGTTACTGTTAGTACAAATATTACTAAAAATAAAAATAGTCTGAAAATATCTCAGGAAATAGTTTAAAAATGTACGAAAGTCCTTTTTGTTATTGAAAAGTAATATGAAAACTTTAAAAATAACAGTAGTGTCCTGGAAAAACACAGACTACTCACTTTAACATTTCCACAATACCATGCTACCCTTCGCTAAGAATTGTAATAAACGGTCTGTGATCATAGTATTATTTTCTCAGATTATATGAAAAGGAAATACAATTGAACTTTTAAACATAATGCCTATTCATCTTTCTAACTACAATAAATAAAAAACATTAGCAAGTAATGTTATGCTATAGATATCCAATACTTATATTCAGAAAAGGTACAACATTTTGTTTATTCATGTGTTTAATATCTTCTATCGGTTTCAATTCTTACGAGAAAATTTCAGTTCTTTTACAGCAAAATTTTCTATGCAAGTTGTTTCGTCATCTAATAACAAAACCAAAAATCACATGAGCAGCCTCGAAACAAAATCTGTAAGTATCTCAAGTCATGACTTTTGAGAAAATGAAAACTAATGCTGAAAGCTTTCAATATACGAACGCCGAATTTTAGTTTCATTTTATACATATAAGAAACGGGATTAGCAAGTCGGATATGTACATTGATGCAGCGCATCTCAGAGAGTATACGACAGTCAGTCAATAAAGAATGACAATGAATTTACTCGTATTATTCACTACGACATGGTGTGAGTGCAGTAAGAATTATTCACCAGAAGTGTGGATGTACATGAACCACTGTAAAGAAAATTGAAGCGGAACGCTGCATATACACGACAACAGAAAGATTGACGTAGTAGCAGATGATTTTCGCCTCCAGATTGCAGTTTTCCTCAAGATACGTGAGATATTGAAATTTTGTGTCAGTCTGAAGAAAGCCGCCAGGAAGAATACCAATTGATAAAGCAGGCTGTTTGTCACAAAGAATGTAAGTTAAAACAGGTTAACACTTTCTGTAATACTAAATTAGAAAAATCAATACCAACGGAAAGTGTTTTATGTTTACCAACAAGACAAATAGTATTCATTTTCCTCACTCCACCGACGAGGTAGAGTAGTCGAGAGATTGTTCACTTTGAAAGCAAGAAGACCAGAATTCGATTCCGACCATCTTTACTGTGGTTTGCGGTTTTCCTTGACTTCCCTCGGTCACACAAGGCAAATACTGGGATGGTACCTTGAATAAAGCCAGGGCCTATTCTTTTTAAAAATCCTTCATCTTGTTGTTATTGTTAATATATCCAGTGTAAAGTGACCGAAATTGTCTTGTAGCTGGACATTATTAAATCACATATATAAAAGAGGTAACACAACCTTCTGAACTATCGCTAACAACCAGTTAAATTGATGAAGATAATTTGCAAAATAGAAAATCAATTTATAGTAAAATAAACAAAAACTATCTTACGTCAAAATTAAAGAAAGATAAAGATTTAAAAAGTAGAGTAAGACAATGCAAATTGGCAATGAAAAATAAATTCGAACTAAGGTAGTCATACACTTAATTACAATGAAGTGCCAAACGTCATGGGATAACGGGAGGGAATTAGTTGACGGCGCGGCAAACCGGTCTAACGGCGCGAAGCACTTGCAGTGTGGTCAGTTGGACTTCTGTGAGTGCAGTGAAACGTCGTGTACCGTAGTGATGGCAACCCGACGTGAAATATCGGCATTTGAGCGCGGGATGCTAGTGAGTAGTAGACGAATGGGGTATGCGATTTCGGAAGTCAACTTTACTCGCTTCACAGTGTCAAGAGTGGATCATGAGTACAACACTGGAGGCATTACGACCCATCAGGGGCAACATAGTGGCCACCCATGGGTGCTGAATGACCGCGACCAGCGACGTCTGGGCAGACTCGCCCGGGAAAACAGACAAGCAGTAGTGCATGATCTGACAGCAGAAATCAATGCAGGAAGTTAAGGAACGTATCTCAGAGGTCTATGCAGCGCAATTTGATCTCCATGGGGTATCGCAGCCGAAGTCCGATAAGCGCGCCACTATCAATCGCTGCCTATCGGCGGCGGCGACTCAACATGGGCTCGAGAACATGTGTATTTGGCCTTAGAGCACTAGAAACCTGTGGCGTGGTCAGATGAGGCTGTGGAGCCATATTGTCAACAAGGCACTGTGCAAGCTGGTGGTGACTCCGTCCTGGTGTGGGGCGTGCTTACCTGACATGGTTTGGGTCCTCTGGTTCGCTTGAACAGGATATTGACCCGTCAGCGCTTTCGTTCAGCTGCTTGGTGACCATCCACAGCCCTTTATGGACTTCATGTACCCTGTCAATAATGGGATTTTCCAGGATAACAATGCCCCATGCCACCGGACCGCAATGGTATGCGACTGGTTTGAGGAACATTCTGGTAACTTTCAACGCATAATTTAGTCCCCTAGATCGCCGTACATGAACCCTATTGAGCACATGTGGGATATCATCGGACGGGCTCAGGCCTCCACTTGTAGCAAACACCGAATTGTGGACGGCAATCGAGACTACATGGTTGCACACTGAAACAATTCCACCGAATACTCCGGTTACAATTTCATCTAGAAAGACATTGTAATAGTAGAGCAAAAACAAGGGTTAGTCAAAATTCAACAAAACCACAAGTAAAAATTAATAAATTACACTCAAGACAAATTGCATATATTATGGTTACTGTATATGGAGAAAGTAAAAGCTGCGTGATTGACACTGCTAGTGAAGCGTGCTTTATTGGTTCCAAATTTTATAAAAAGATTAGACATGTTCAATTTGTGCATTTGACTAAAGATAAGAAAGCTGTTGCGCTTGGTGATAGGGTAGTGGAAATAAAAGAAGAAGAAAATGTTGAGTTTACCATTTGTGGCAAATGGTTCCACGCGTAATTTTCAGTTGTGACACTTTTGAAATTTTGCTAGGGAATTCTTTCATAGTAGCACATGGAGGAATTGTGGATACTATGAACTCTAAATTTACATTAGCGAAACATAATTTAGTAAAAAAACTATATATACAGGAAACCCCGTATGATCAGTCTACTCCCCGTGAATCCTTTGCATCTTCTAGGGATGCCCCGATGCAGCCTCCCGTTGGTGACCTGGGATCAGCTATGCAACAGGGTGTTCCCTGGAAATCTATTAACTATGCTACTAATCCAAAGAAAATTAAAAAGCCGTCTACATACAAGAAATCTTCTGCTGCCTACTCTGTGTCCAGAGATATGCTGTTTTTGGAGGATACTGGACAAAAGGAATCAAATTTGAGAAAAGGCGATGGAAAAATAAAACAAATAGGTAATATTGTATCTAATGATCTGCTACAATCTGATATGAATTTGCAATGTTATGTGAATCAAATAATGCTCGATTACGAAGACGTAATCACGGAACGTCTTGGTACAGTTAAAAACTTCCAATACCACATTGAAATGCTTGATAAATCCCCGGTCAGGCAAAAACCGTTTCATATACCGAAAAACAAGCTTCGCGAGTTGGATCAATTTGTTGATGAATTGATAAAACAGAGCGTAGTGCAAGAGGTAGAAACTCCTCCCTATGTTTCCCCAGCATTTTTGGTAACGAATCCCGATTCAACAAAGCGGCTCGTAATTGCGTATAACACCATAAATAAGCGGGTGGTGTATAATCAATTTTCTGCGTCAAATCTTGAATCATTAATAGCAAATATTGGTGAAGATACTATTTTTATCAAGCTTGACTTGAAAAGTAGCTTCTATCAGTGCTTGCTTGATGAAGAAAGTAGAAAGTATACTACGTTTGCGACACCTACGCGATTGTGTAGATTTTTGCGCGTCCCTATGGGATTTATTAGTTCATCTTGCATCTTAAGCAGTTTAATGAACCGCATTTTTAGGGACATGGTTGGGGAAAACCTTGAAATATATTATGATGATTTATGTATTCATACACGAGATATTGAATCACATACACGTCTATTAGAAAAGGTTTTGGTTCATCTTCGTGAATGGGGATTATAGTCTCTAAACGAAAAATTCGCTCTTCAAAATTAAGTTGAAATTCGTGGGATACGTTTTTGAAAATGGAAATATGTATGTAGGTGGGGATAGAATTCAGGCAATCCAAAAACTGGCACCTCCTAAAAATGAAAGAGGTGTAGCCAGGCTTTGTGGTCTCGTACAATTTTATTCCAAGTTTATCTACAATTTTGCGGATATTGTGGAACCCCTCCATCGTTTACGCTTGGATAAAATTCCGTTTAAATGCAAATTGGCTAAACAGCGTGCATTCGATGAAATCAAGTATGCATTTAAACATCATTTACTTTTGAAGTTTCCTGATATGAATTCAAATTTTGTAATTCATTGTGATAGTAGCACCAGGATGTACTCGGCGGTGTTAAGTCAATATGACAAGGAAGGTGATTTGCATCCTGTGTATTTCTTCACCAAACGAATTTCGGAGCAGCATTGGAGTAAATATGTATATGAACTCGAGTTATCCTCGCTCGTCCTTGCCTTAAAAAATTGCATATTTTCTGCATATGCCATTTACCATATTTGTAGACTATCAAGCATTAGTCCGGATGCTTAATAATCATAAACGGCAGTGAAAATACGGTATTATGATTGAAAAGATTTCGAAATTTCAATTTAAGATTATGAATTTAAAATCTGCTGAAAATTCAGTGGCTGATTTTTTAAATAGGGCAGTCATTCAAATCGAATTTCATTCAGAAGACAATGACGAGGGGAAACAACTGCAGTTTGAAGGGAAGTCAACAAACCTTTCATTTATAAATTCTTGGAAGCAGCCATTATTTAATAAACCACTTGCTGACTTACAACGACAGAATGATGAGTTAGGGTTGATTATAAATAAATTAGAAAAGAGAATAAATGTTGCTGGATATGTGCTTAAAAATCGTATTCTATTTCAGCTTACGAAAGGGAAAAGAAATAAAGGTTGTACCTACTTCAATGACTAACTCTATTATTAGTTTTTTTACGATTCTAGCATTGGCGGATGTCATGCAGGGTTTCGGAAGACAGCAGCGAAAATTGCATCTAGATTTACCTGGAGACGAATGTTGCCCGAAATTAGGGAATACATTCGGTGTTGTGATATTTGTCAGCGAACAAAAGATGGAACTACGAGTAAAATCGGTTCTTTTTATAGCAGAAAGGTTCATAGGCCCAATCATACTTGGTTTATTGATACTATTGGACGTCTTCCATCAAGTAATTTTTGCGAACATGCACTCGTAATTGTGGATGCAGTAAGTAAGTTCGTATTCCTTGAGCCATTACATAAACTAATTTCCAAAACTGTGTGCGAGAAATTGAGGAAATTATTTTTACAGGTTGAATTTGTAATGAAAATTGTCCATGATGTAGCTAGTGTGTTTGTGAGTGATTACTTCAAACATTTTCTCTTTTCGTTTGGCATTCAGAACGTGACTACTTGCCTTCATAATCCTCAAACTAATAATGCGGAAAGAACTAATCGTTGTGAATAATATTTTGAGAGCATACAGTGATATTCAACAAAGAAATTGAGCGTTTTTTCACCTAATGCGGCATATTCAATAAATTCGAGCGTGAGGGAGATTACTCAAATTTCTCCTTCTGAATTGTATCTGGGGCGGAAACTTTACAACCCGCTTGATGTGCGTTGGTTTTATGAGGTGGATATGGAATAAGAATATGATAGTTAAGATTTATTTCGAATAGATGCTTTGAATATTGACAAGGCATGGAAAAGGAGCGAAAGAATATATAATAGTAAGCGTATTCATAGTAAGTTACCAGTCGGTGAACTTGTGCTTGTTAAAAATTTTCAAAAATCTTCTATAGTTAAAAGATTTAATCCAAAATTGGGAATTCTTTATTCTGGTCCATTTGAAATCTTAAATTATCCAACCATGAATACAGTTTGGCTTAATTTAAAGTCTAGTCCGGAGGTTAGAATTAAACGCCACGTTCAGTTCATTAAGAAATACGTTCAATCTCGCGTTGTTTGAAAAATCTATTTATTAGAGTGTAAATATGTTGGATGTACTAAAAGTGTTATATATTGTATCCGTACGTATTATAAAATTTATGTTTTAATATATATATATATATATATATATATATATATATATATATGATGTATGAAAAAAATCCTTTGTGGAATTATGTTGGATGGTAGAAGTAGATTCATAATTATTGTGTATATTTATGGAATGTTTTTGTACTGTTTGGTGTTATTTATATTCACAGGATCTTGTGTGTCTACTTCAATTGTTCGACATGTATATGGATCATCTTCGTCCTTCTATTCTGAATGTAATCCATCGGATGAAATTTCATACAATTATACAATGTAATGGAAGGATGCTTAGACTGTATTTTGTAGGATTGGATCCGTGTACTGTAAGTTACATATTTTCGTAATTCGTATTCGTTTGAATCAATTTTTGTATTATTTTAGGCGGGGGAGTTATATATGAAACAACTCCACCGAATACTCCTCAAGCTCATGTGACATGTATTGATTCTCTATTGTTTTCGCGCCATTAATCGTGCTGCCCTCAGCAGCAAGAACGAGCAACTGAGCGGATGTCCCGCCAGTTGTTATATCGGAAAGGTGGGTTTAACATCGACCAGTTTTTGGTCTATTGATTCAGCATGTTTTCACGTTAATAATAATATGGAAGTGCCAACTAAATTGTAAAGTGCTTCGGCTGGTAAAGTATAGTAGAGTAGTTATTAATGTAGTAGTGGTTAATGAATAATATTGGAATTGAACCCGGTAGGATTTAACATAGCCGTTCGGAATATTGGAATCGATCCCGGTAGCACGTGCCAAGGCCAGACGCATTTCGTGTTCATTTTTCAATATTTAATTTGAGTACGTTTGATATTTTGTTCCTGAAGATCACACTATCGAATAATTTATCGGAAACTAGAAAGCGGGCATGAAAACCTGTCTTTATGATTTTGTTATTTTCATGTGAGATAATTGAAATTTATGATGACTATTGTATATTTTATGTGTGTTTAAAGCTGTCTTTAAATTCAAAACGTTTGTATTGCCGTAATGGTAGCATTGCGTATTTCTACTAGGCTAAATTTATGTAATGATGCAGAAAATATACTAGAAAGTATACGAGCTGATAAATTTACATTGTGGTATAATCTCTTGTGGCCATATTTTTTGAGCTTAGAAATTCCCCTTGGACATTGTTCTGTGTGGATGGTAATAGTAGTTAAATATTTCAACGATCGCACATGAATTCCATTCAGTTGTGTTTTGATTTGGTCAATTGGTTAAGTTTAAGGTTCATGCTTAGCATTGGCGAAGCATAGACGGCATAAAATATCCTAGATAACATCTGGGCACTGAAAGTAGGCAGTGATAAATAAAAGGAAGGATGGGTTATTACTGTTGTTATTGACTTTATTAATCGTTGTTGCAAATTGTTAAAGGTAATATTGATTGTTAATTCTTGCATTCTGGAAATTAAGAATAAAGTAATTGTTGCTTCATTCAATTCATGTTTAAAATGATTATGTCTAATAGCCTTCCAAGTAGCAGAATTTATAATTTCTTACTGAGCGTTCTATAACTTGAAGACTCTACGTCCCTATTTGTGTTGGCTCGGGATATATTACTGCACTTACTATTTATACTTGTTGCCTGGCGTTACAACACCCTTCAGCGGACTACCAGCGACTTGTCGCGTCCCTACCACGTCGAGTTGCTGCACTTCGCCGTGTTCGAGGGGATTCAACACGTTATTAGATAGGTATCTCATGACTTTTAACACTTCAGTATATATAAAAATAAGAAGAGTAATAATGATTTGCCAACATAAACAAGTACAACTCTAATTCAAAATGGTAGGACAATATTGCATATATTTGTTTGAATTTACAGATAAAACTCTTGCCATCACTGTTAAACTGCTTCACGAGGTTTCTTCCCATTACAATTGGTGACTTTTACATCGTATGTTAAAATAATAATTTCTATAATTTGTCCCTCAAACAAATTTCATTGTCCTTCAATGAAGCGATGAATACCTACCACTATCAAAGCCATTGTTGGAAATGGAAACTTTCTACTGAGAGAATGCAGAGAATTTTTCCACATGGGAATGTAGAACGCAAGAAAAGTGATAAAGGCAGCAGTATTTTCCCTACTGAATTGCAGATTGCAAGAAAAATAATGAGGTGGACGCAGTGTTTCTTTCAGGAAAGTTGTTCTGAGGGTATTTGAAATCTTTAAAGGGGTAAAAGAGGTTTGAGTTTGTTTACTTCTTTTGTAAAAACTTACATATTTGAGGTGTACCCTTGAGTAAGTATACATGCTCCATATGTACAAACAAAATTACATTAACATGTTATTTGCATACGTCTCAATCGTATAAAAAGAATGATCTAATAAAAATGATTTTAGTTTCGCTTTATACTTTTTCATATTTTCTTCATATTTTATATCAACAGGTAACATTGTATAACATAACACCACCATAGCTTATACTTTTGTGATACATAACTGACCTATGATTGCACAAATGAAAATCATTCTTATTCCTCGTATCATGACTATGTACATCCTTGTTTGGTATGAAACTTGATGAATGTTCTCTTAAATATAGAAATAAACGAAATAGATATAAACTCTCGACTGGTAGTATCTTAACCTCCTTAAACAGATGACTACAAGAATATCTTGGTTTCTTTCCACAAAGTATTCTTATAGCTTTCTCTCATTTTATATATAGTTAAAACAAGAGTGATACAGAACTATAGCAGTTTTTAAATTCACCTTTATTCTAATAGTTCTTAGTGCATAACATACTCTATTCAGCTTATAAATGACAGATTCTAAATTAAATTGGCACGTCATATTATGATTTATGATGAGACATAGAAATGGACAATGTGCAGTATACTTCATTTTATTAGTGTTCAGATACAACATATAGGTTTACTGCATTTGTTATGAAAATTGATAGCAAACGTTTTTCGGTATTAATAAATAAATTATTGTTCTTCATTCAAAAAGATACTTCATTAAGTGTTTTCTCGATCCTGTTCAAGTTGTCCTTCATTTTTCCCACTCACTAAAAGGGTGGTATCATCAGCGAATAAGGTTACATCGGCCAAAGTTTTTTCAAAGTCATTAATACATATAAGGACACGCAGTGGACCTAGAAAGGATCCTTGTGGAACGCCGTTTTTTACACATAGTTTATCTGATAGATAGGTTTCTATTGTATTTTCATTCTTATGATTTATTTCTACAACTTGCATTAGATTGCTTAAATACGATTCAAACCAATCCCTCGCTTTACCATATATTCCTCAGTTTTCTATATTTTAAAAGTAAATTAAGATTCATTATATCAAAAGCAATTGACGGATCAAGAAAAATTCTATACATATCTCTTTCTTGTCCACAAGATTTCTAACTTTTTAATTAAATTAAATTAAATACCGCAGTGTTTGTTAAAGACCCTTAAGAAACCCATGTTGTTATAAAATTTTCTTTTAATAAAACAACTGATTACTCTCTTATACATTATTTTTTCTAAAACTTTCCCAACAGGTAAAAGATATATTAGTCTGCAATTGTTTATATTTTGTTTTTCACCTTTTTTGAGCAAGGACTTGACTTTTGCAATGTTTAACTGATCCGGGTACTCTTCAGTTGCAAGTGAGATATTGCCTAAATGACAGAGTGGTTTCTTTACTTGATGGAAGCATATTTTTAACAAATTGTCTGAGATCTCATCCACTCCTGCAGTATTTTTTAAAATATTCATTACTTCTGATATTTCTTCTTCTGATACTGGATGTAGAAAAATTGTTTTTTGACAAGCCTTCATATTTTGTGTAGAATTTGTTACATTGACAACCCTCCGATCAGTTTGTTGACATTTTTTTATAATTTGATCATCAGTAAATTTTGTTACAATATTTATAAAATATTTATTGAATATTTCTGTTTCTGCTTTTTCTAGAGGATTCTCCAGTGTTACCCTAATATCTTATAGTATCTTCCAAGACATTTCTTTGTTTTACTTCATCTCTTCATTTATAATATCCCACTTGGTATCAGTTTTGTTTGAATCATACTTAAATTTACGTTCATAATAGTTTTTTTGTTGCCTTGATTAGTTCCTTGTACCCTTTTTATACTGTTTATTAAATGGCTTTGCACAGGGTACTTGGAAAACCTTATTAAGTTAATACAGATTTATATTAAATACACTTGCTTTTATTACTTCCGGAGTAACCCACCCTCCCTTCTTGTGTAAATTTAACGATTCTTTTCCTTAGGAAAGGCTATGCCAAAATAATAATTTTTTAATGAATTTATTATATCATTAACATTTTTCCATAAACTTATCACTGTTCTTCACACATTTTATTACATAAATAAAAACGTCCACTTTTAACTAATTCGGAGGTGCTAAATACGAAAATGACATTAAAAAATTTCGATTGACTCTCGTTTCGGCCGTAACACAGGGGGATATATTCAAGCGCCCCAAACGTTTTTATTTATGTGGCAACACTGTTGAAGGTTTGACAACGTCGCGTTCTAATATATTGTGGATAAAGGGGTAACACACTTTGAGAAAGCAAATGAAATCCACAGACGAGAAACAATTTGCACCGTCACAAAGCAGTTCATCGCTCAAATCAGGAAGAAATTCCATCAATCTTGGTAGGACATAAATACTGAGGCAAGAGAGGAACGTAACAAGAGAGAACAGAGAGAGTGGGTTAGCAACAACACTAGGAGGCGCTATGTCAAATTTATCGTAGACCAACTTTTCATCTAGGCACGTCATTCTGCCCGTCCGTCTATTCTTTGGGTTTGCCAGCCTGGAGGCGCTGGGCCACCATTCTGCCATTCATTGATTGAAGATTCAATGTCTGGGCTATTT
>JAGDQP010025250.1:0-27098 GCA_022664845.1 Lepisma saccharinum | reverse complement strand
TACCTAAAATACTTGGACTTATCTCGTTATATCCTTCCCAAGCGTTGTCCTACGTATATTCCAACACCGATTATCGACTCAGATGTGGACTCATAACATCATTGAAACTATTCTTTATGATTGTCTAAGTTCAACGGTATTCAGCGGTGTATATGCCATAGATACTCTTCCTGTGCAAGTAAAACACCCAGCCGCATTAATAATAAATTTAAGTCCTTCCAATAGTGGCGGCAGTCATTGGGTGTGCGTATATATTAATGAAAAAAGAATCGGCGATTATTTTGATAGTCTAGGAAATTCACCTCCTAGACCCATTGTGAAATTCTTACAAAGAAACTGTAAATATTATTATGTAAATAGTGTCCAGTACCAGCATGACCAGTCTGTCTTATGCGGACTGTTTTGTATTGTGTACATTTACTTTAAAGTTCGTAATCAAAATGTATTGAATCAATTTCATAAAACCAACTTAAAACAAAATGATCATCTGGTACTCAACTATGTAAGAAAAATCAAATCAAAAAATCAAAAATGTAAATAACTTTTCTATGTACCATGTAGTAGAGTAGTTTATTTGTAATAAAAATTTTTACCTCTAATTTATTTTGGGGTTCATTTCATGAAATAAAAAGCAAACACCGTATCCTTGTAGTATAGATTTATTATCATGCAAGTACAATTTTACAAATGAATTGTAGATATTCCATCCATCAGTTTTGATGCTTGTATCTTTAACCAAAATTGTAGTTGCATACAATTACGCAGTGCGCATGCATACTCGTGCACTGGCTGGTGGTAATTACAACATGAAGTACTGAGTTTGAAACTTAATGCGCGTAAGGCAGGACATCCCTGATCTTCAACATTCACAATGTTTTCCATGTGGAATAGTTTCCGTAATAATGTCATCTTTTCACTACCTTTCCAATAAAAGACGGAACCCATTTCACAACATTGTGAAACAATATGGCGGATGTGGGATACAGTATATCCATTCGTAGTGTCCCATTGTAACCCGTGCAAATTGCGAGTTAACCATTCGACTTGAATCTGATATCCAACCGATAAATCATAACGTTCACAAGGTAATTTTACCATACAATGAAATAATAGAGTTGCATCGCATGCAACTAGACAAAATTCACGCATAATGTATTCATTCGCCGAAATTTTAAATCCCTGAAAATCAAGAATGCACTACCTTGTGCTTAGTAAACCAGAACCAATAGGATTTTGTTGCTCAAGAATCACCGGTATTAACGGAGCCATACACTCTGGGTCTTTTATGAACTGATGACAAACTTTAAACAGCGTGTTTTTCCCAATATGAAAATGACCCTGTTGCTGAAAATGTTCATAATAGTCTTGAAAAATCTCCGGGTGATTAATATGAGTTTCGACATGTTGTGTGATTACTGTTCCTGTGTTCCATACATACATACACTCATGCACACTATGTAAATTACATTCACTACATTGAATTTGATTTTCTTTTAGATATGCGCTTATATTTTTCAAAATACACTTGTCCATTATATATTCGCCCTTACAATTCAAACACTGAGCCATAATTCACTACACCACAGGGTCTTCACGGAGAGCACGGTCCTTGGCACGGAGTAATGTCACCATTTCCCAGGGACACGTTCTCAATATGTGACGAATGCCCCAGTCAAAGTTTTCCTTCAGCGTAACTCCTGCTGGATGTTTCTCCAAATACAAGTGAAATAGTGTTTGCACAGTCCCTGGATCTTTCAGTATCAATTTCGTACGTTCTCCATTAAGTCTATTTATCTCGTAAGATGAGGTATTTGGAAATGTATAGCCTCCATGATGTTCAAAGCAGATATGATTGCATGGAGTGGTACAGTTATTAAAGCACCCTTCACAGAGCATGGCATGGTTGGAAAACCAGTCCTCAATGATCGAGTATATGCACGCTTCGTCCACCCAGCGCGGAGAGCATTTGCAGGGCTCCTCGGCGGGCGGAGTAATAACAACTTCAGTAGCACTTGCCTTCGACATAGTTACGTGGAGACTGACGACCCCTATAAGCAACATATATGCGTTATCAGACCGGAAGAGTCGGGGGTGGCCGCTGTTTCCCACGGTCGCTCACTTCAGGACCGGAAGCTCCATATGGTAGGGGTCACCAAAGGTCGTGAGAAACGTCAAAATTAAGATTAATGTCTCCCAGGTGCTCAAATTTTGGTGGAAGGAGCTGGGAGAAAAGCTCACACCACTACTGTGTCCCAATACGTGAATGCCAAATTTATTGCGGAAACGTCCACGGTATGGAAAAAAATAAATATTATTTTTTTGAAACTATTTGGAAACACTGACAACTTCAGCGCCTCCGGCGTCCGGAGTACCTGTACGACTACGTAAATACCAAACCTTTTGCGTATACGTCCAACGGAATGGAAGCAATTTGAAATACTATTTTTAAATTTGATGGCAACACTGACAACGTCGATGCCTGCGGTTTCCCGTGACTACCTATATTACCGGTACCTAAATGTCAAATTTGTTTCGGGAACGTGGAACGCAATGAGAGGAATTTGAATTACTATTTTCTAAGATTGGCTGACAACAATGACAGCGGTGCACGGAGTACCTCTAACGGCTCATTTTCAAGACCGCTTGCGTTGCTTGCGATTTGGGCGAATAACCAATAGAAACACGTGTTACAACAAGTAATAAAACTTCAAAACGAAGAACCACGTATTCATATTGGCTACTCACCCTACTCGCAAGCGAGCTTGAAAGTGAGCCCTAAAATAGTGATTCCGCCACACCGCCTGCAGAGGGTGTCACCTCCCCTTATCCTCGAGAATACCTACCAATTAAAAAAAAAATGCAGTAAAAAGTATATCGAGACTGTGCAAAACTCCTCTTATACACCCCTCCCAATTAGGATATGTCGCTGTAGCTTGCCAAATTTGGTTCGGACACGGCCAACGGCGGAAGGGCCGTCTGCGGTGGCTCAGTGGTAAAACTTTCACCTCTAATGGTTGGAATATCTCGTTCGATCCTGGCTCGTGCCATGTACGCGTTGTGGTGGTCAAACACCGTGTGCGTGGGTTTTCTCGGGGTTCTCCCGTTTCCTCCCACTTCTTTCACTCCATCAATTCTCCCATCATCATCCATTCGGACTGGGTAAAAGTTGCCTAAAGGTCTTACATTTAATTCAGATTCAACGGCCAATGGTGTGAGAACAATTAGAAATATTAAATTCTTGAAATAGATTTTAAAATACTGAAAACTGATGCGTCTCCGGCTTCCGAAATGTTTCTTTCACCTGTTACAGTAGCTGATACACATACATACAAAATATGCTGTAAATTAATGGAAGCGTGTAGATTCATATGTGTAAAGACATTCATGTAAATTGAATTTAAAATAGGTTTGTTACTCTGTTAACAGATGTGTTTGGGGACGGGAAAGCTCCTAATTTTTCTATTGTGTTGAATAATGATTATGCCAAGTTTGGTACTGATATGTACACCAGTATGAAAGCAATTTAGAACAAGTATTACTGAAAAAGGTGGAAACAGTGACAACTGGGGCGTATGCCGGTACAGGAAAACATCTATGACCTGGTCCAGTACGAAAAGAACACGTATGCAAAATTTGTTGCAGGTACATCAATGAAGATACATGTTGAATGACTTTTTAATGTGTTGACAACACAATGACAACAACGGTGACATAAAATACCTTTATGACCTGCTCGTGGACCTAGCAAACAAGTTATGTGAAATTTGATTGAAAAATGTAGATTTCTTTTTGGGACAGACAATATTTTAGTCTTATCGGCAGACAGACAATGTTTCGGTCTTATACAGTATAATACTAGTTGATGTACCCGCCCGTTGGTGCTGGATGAACAAAATAGGTTGGCAACACTAACAATTACGGTGCAGCGCTTACTTCTTTGACGCGTCGAAGTAGCTACATGCCAAGTTAAGTGAGGATAGGAACAGCTTTAAATATTGTTTTTTTTTTATGGTTGGCAATACTGATGGCCGTGGTACCCCGAGTACTTCTACGACCCACAGAGCATTTTTCTGTTTTGTAGAAACAAACCGAGGAGAATTGTTAGAGAACTTTTATATTTATCTTTGTATTGTTTATGTTTGTAAGTTCAAATTTTGTGACACTCTGACTTTTGGGGGGATCATGTCAGAACGTCGAAAGGTCAGAATGCCTAAACTGAAAAACGTTCAGAACGTCTACAAAAAAAAGGGACAAATCGCACAGAGAAAGTGACAGAACGTCTAAAACAACAAAGGGTCAGTTCCTCGAAGTGGCAGCACCCCAGTAGCACACAAACGTTGAACATCAGTGGATAGAACGTTAGTCCTGTTGTCTCGAGTTGCTCATCAAGTGATACCTTAAATTGAAGCTAGTGACGAATATAGTACACCTATGCAATCCTAGCTGCAGAGCTCCAGAAATAAAAAGGTTATGGCGGGTCAAAGCTCAAAGAGAAAGCGAATTGTATTGAAACAAGTCACAACGAAATGCAGAACAAAAGTCAGAAGGCCATGGTTTTGAATTGAAATGCGATTCATTTGAAGCAAAGAGGCACGTACAAAGTACTACACATTGATACAATCAATATGTAAGTCGTCAATGAAGGCGTGTGATAAGCAGATACTTTGCTCACAATGAGCACACTTGACAAAAGAGATGTTCTCACATGAGGTCTTGTAACACTCGTCACGTATATTAGAATCAAAACAATAATCCAATGGAGAAATCCAGGGCTCGGGCTCCTCATCCAAGAAGCCGCTTTTGTAAGACGCAAACCTGATCATGTTGCGAAATCGTGAGGTGCTGAATTGGAAGAGAGTGAAGGACTGTATTCGTAAAATGTTATCCCGATGCCAGAGATTAATTTCCGAGGAAGCGATAACTGTGTCAGTAATGAACCTGATAAATGATTTATATGGACGGAAGAAGTAAACATCAAGTGGTTGGATGAAACCAGTGCAACCACCAGGAATTAAACGTTTGAACAGTGCTATATGATTAGGGCATAATTCATTTGATACATTATCATCCTTATTTGCACTCCATGAATCCAGCAAAAGCAAGACTTTATCACGATCGGCAGGCAGGCTATTCCAGAATACAGAATAAAACTTTTTTAAATCACTTTTGTTCATGTTTGCAGTCTTTCCTGGATGGGACACTATGGGCCAATCCTAAATACTTCCTTTCCTTCCTTCCTTCCTTTTGCTGAGAAACCCAAGGAGTCAAGGAAAGGAACTTTGGAATGAGTGTAGAAAAGGAAGCATTTTGGACGTTGTACACTTGGCGAATATAGCGACATCTGTCAAAAGCATTAGAAGCGTAAACAAGTGTGCAGCGCGTGGCGGGATAGGAGTGGTGGTTGTGATATCGAAGGCAAACAACCCCAATTGAAAAAGCACGAATAATTAAAAACGCAAACAACTGCGCAGTTGTACTAGTTTTGCAAGATGCTTTGATTGCGTGAGCTTTTCGCCTCTCTTTCGCTCGAGGGGTATTGCACGGCGCGTATTTTTAAGACAATGATTTACAGGGGGGCAAGGGGGAGAAAATAATACTATTACTAACATGGCACAAAATGTGGGTATCATGTCAGTCAAAAAAAAGGCAGTATGTGTATGTGTCTTTGCCCCCCCCCCAAAAAAAATCGTAACATGGGCGCTCTTGGTAATATTCCTTATTCATTACGTGTACCGACCAGTAGGCAGGTCTTTCATTACAATTGCAATTCTTCACGTTCTTCTCTTTGAAAGACTTTCCAGGGAACAGCTACACATAAATGTTTCAGTGCTTTTTGTAAGTTGTATTATTACATAAATCAGCGAAAAGTTTTCAAAGCGTTCCAAATGCAATGCAAAAGAAATGATACTAAAGAAATTAGCAACAACGTGATGCGTGCAACAAATTGCTGCAATTTTTACAGAGTAACTGCCTATTATTGAAATCAATTTTGTGACATTTTCTATTCCTCAATAGTACAATAAATAGTGTGTTCATTAAACAATATGAACAAGCAGAATTATCCTGAATATCCGTATATATCCTGTTTTGATGACGGAGTACAGATGCACCTGTCATTATTAATGCACATAAGATGGATACTGCTCACCGTTGTCCCGTGGCTAGGCTCGTGAAATTCTGTAAAACTCGAAGCGGACGTAGTTCAGTTGGTACAGCGCTGATTCCGCCAGTAATTTGTTTGCGGGGGTGTAAAGCCAGGGAGGGGGCATGCACTGTTTCTATCGATTTTTGACAGTATAAATTTTAAAGTTTACAGTTTTCTAGAAAATTTGGGGGCGACACCCCCACAGGGGGTCTGGCAGAATCACTGGTAGAGCGTTAGATTCTCATTCAGGAGGTCCTTATGTTCGATACCAGCGACCGACAGCTTTCTCCACGGATTTTCTTCAGTCACATCAGGCAAATGCAGGATGATGAATTCAACTTAGGCTCTGGTCGACTCCTTCCCTTCTTGACCATCCCGGCTGAGGTTTTCCAGAGTTTTTCCGCAGTCACGTCAAGGAAATGCCTGGATGGTACCTTCAGCTTAGGCCTTGGCCCTACCCGCACTCTTTCTCCTCCCCTGAGCCAGGATGAGCCTTAGATGCCTGAAAGTAATAATTGAAGTTCAAGTTCGAACCTCACGGGCGACCATCCTGACAGATTTTCCAGGGGTTTCCTCTTTACTAAGCGAATACCGGAATGGCACGTATGTAAGATCCTGACCGCTACCTTTCCCATTCTTTCCTTTACCATATGCCGGTCCGATTGAAAGTTGTTTAAAGTTATACTTCAATTCAATTCAACAAGAGGCAATCCAACGTGATATTAAAAAAAACACAGCAATAGATCAGATCATTTATTGTAGTATTTTCCTATCTTATACACAAGAGTAGAAGAGAATGAAGCGCACCACATACAGCGTCTACTAAGAATAGGGCTTTAACAAAATTTCTTTTGATTTTGAAACTACCATCCCCAACAACGCAAGATGACGCTTACCTAAATAAATGCTTTCTTCCTCTGTAAATTTTCTTGTTAAAAAAAATGTTGCTGCAAATAACAACAGAATCTTATTTTGAACAGAATCTTTAAAATACCACGAAAGAATAAACAAACAATGAAAGGAACGACTGACTAACTCCATTGATACAATGGAAGGAACAACGGAATGCAAGATGTTAATCCCGCGGGACTACCCTCGCCACACCATCGGTTTCAACGCGAGGTCACTTCCTCCCCGCGCAATGCTTTCTTCATCCGTCAATTCATAGGTGGCGCTAGTTTCTATATGAAACAATTGAACGCTAAAGGGTACGAAGGATGCACTGCATGTATCCTTGGCCGAAGGAGGCAAAAAAGGCCACAAGGGAAGGAAAAGACGTTATATGATCAGTCCTTAAGATGGCCGACCTTCCGGTAGGAAAGGAAATAGGAGATGAAGGGTGTATTTAGGATCCAGCTTATGTTATCGGGACCTTTTTGCTTATTTCCTGGAAATTGACCACTGGATTCGGATACAAGAACGTACATCGGACGCAATATTTCACCGTCCATGGAAATAACCGGCATGATCATATATGAATGAGTAGTAGCACTGACTGATCCAAATGCACTTCTTACAACCACCGTACCTTTAGTCCTATGAGTCCTGTATGCATGGAGTTCCTTGTCAAATCGATTTTGATCAGCATTTGATACTTGACGAGGATTCAGGTCTTCTAGTAAGTTCTTTCATGGACGTAATAAATGTCGTAGATAAGTGATTTAATTCAGCCTCTTTTGATTTCCATGTTTTGCTAACCCTATGCGTGATAGAACGACTGACGATATTGTTTCTCTTTTTAAAATTAGACAGCCAGTGACGAGATGCCTTGAATTGTAGAGTATTATCCGGATCTAGCTCTTTACTTATCTGAAGAGCCCAAAAGTGAAGAGTACTGTCGTGTATAATTGAACATCTCTCGACCATTTCTTTGAATTTATCGTGAACTGCTGCATTAAGTTTCTTATAACTGGGTTTTTGCCTTTTTTTTTCTCATATTCAAAGAGGATGTTTTTCGATTGAATTAATCTATACTGTGACTTGACAGATGAAAATTTCCTTCGTTTCTTTTCCGGGTTCTCATTGTGTGTCCAAAACATGTAAGCTGCTTCTTTATAATCATCGTCCAAGATGTGTTTTTGTTTTTTTGGCAAAGGCTGATATTCTTCACCTGAAGAAGCTACAGGTGTCGGAGACTCTTGATGTGTTTGAGAACCTTGCGATGTACTTGGCATTTCCTCATCAAAGACGTCATCACCGTAGTCTCCATCATCGCTTTCATCACTGTCACCACCAAATCCAAGAGTTCTAACTTCTTCTATGATTTCCATCTTGTCCTCAAGTATCTCCACTATTTGTTTGTACAATGAATCTTCATACCTATTCATTCTCCTATTAACAAATCCATATTTCTCATACAGAGTATGAACGATAGCACCTGCTTCCATTTTCTGGAACGAAAAGAAAAAAGAACTTTTATTGACATCAATAACAGGAGCAAACATGCACAAGGACATTCATACACGAATAAAAGAAAGCGGGATATCAGGCAGAGAGAGGGATATCATTCTAAGCCATTACATTAATTGGAAGCAACTTACGACGTATTACCATCGGGATAATCAGCAAAACATGGACATCACAAGAATTTAAATTCGCTTTCTATTTGAACTTTGACCCGCCATAACCTTTTTATTTCTGGAGCTCTGCAGGTAGGATTGCACAGGTGTACTATACTCGTCACTAGCTTCAATTTAAGGTATCACTTGATGAGCAACTCGAGTCCTCACTTCGGGTACTTTACTTGTCAGTAGTGTTAAAAAGTGTTGCAGTGTTTTAAATCATGGAAATTCAAAATTAACTGTGATAACAACATTAAATGCGACAGTGACAAGAGAGTTAAGAGTGACTGACAGCTATGGCGGACAGAAACCATAGCAACCAATAAATAGCTGACTTTAAAACATCAATTATTAAGACTGTTAGACTGCAAGACTGTCTTATATTATAAATATTATTATAAATCAACAATTAATAAAACGAAAGCGCAATGGATGGGCATAATTAGCCATTTCCGCGATAGATTACAAAATACGAATACGAGGAATGTGTGACGTAGACGAAGTCCCGCGTGATCAGCAACCCGTCGGCCGTCATTGCTCTCACCATTGTATCAATTATCAATGCAGTTTACTTCGTTCTTTGTGTGTTAATTCCACCGCCGGCAGTGGTAAATTCTTTCGTGATATTTAGGCGATTCTCGTTCAGAAGGTGTGCAGGAGCTATTTGCAATTATTTTAAAACGATAAACTTTGTGGGTACGAAACAATTTCTCATTTTAGAATTCCTAAGTAAAGATGAGCGTCTTCTTACATTGTGGGCAGATCGTTGCAAGAGAAAATACATTTGGAAACCGAAAATTTTACATTATGTTCAAGGCATTTTAAAATAGGAGACTTCGAAAGAAATAGGTATACGGTAAGAAAAGAAACTTCAGTAGAGTTGTGTCATTTTGTACTATCTTTTACCTGTTGTATATAAATTTTAGTAAGTTTACTGTGTATGTTATCATTGTAATTTTATAAATGTAATGTTTTTATTTGAATTTTGTACCTGTTGTATACAGTTGCAAGAGTAATTGTACATATGTAGGCTATATATATGTAAGGGGTGGAGCTAATTGGGATTTCCTTATCGTGATGTGGTCAAAAACTCTGATGGAACTGATATAAAACCTATATTTAAACCTTATACATTTGGTGCGGAGTACTTCGGTGAAACTCGGAGGGCCCCATTTAGTCAAATCAACTCTTCTCATTTCCTTGTTGATGCAAGAGAGAGAGTGATGTGGACCGAGCGGCCGTAGTTCAGTTCGTAGAGCGTTGGCTTCACCTTCTGCAGGTCCTGTGTTCGACATCAGCAGTAGATCATCCTTACTATAAGTTATTTAAAGATCTCCCTGTCATCATGAAAATGCCCGGATGGTACCTTTACCTTAGGCCTTGACCGACTCCTTTCCTCTCCACTATATTTGTCTGAGCCATAGACGCCTAAAGGCCATTAATTAATAAATTTCAATTCAAAAGCGTGGCGTGTGGAAAGCAACAGCAAGCTATGGCACATTTTCTCAGAAGAAAAGCCCCAAGAAAACCGTAGCAAACTTTTGCAGGATAATTTTTTTAAGACGAGAAAGAAAGGCAGTTCTAGGGAAAGAAGTGCTTGTTGGTCGGAACAATGAATGAATCATCATCATCATATTCAGCCATTTTCTATCCACTGCTGGATGAAGGCCTACTCCTTTTCTTTCAACATATCCCGGTCTCATCCATGTAGCTCCTGAAAAACGCTTGATTTCATCAGGTGTATCAACACGAGTAGTTTAGGAAAATATTACAACATTTTGAAAAAGTCGCCATCTTTAATCCGAAATGATATTTTTCAAACCACTGAAGCTAGAGAAACGAAATTTGGTATGAAGGTATATGACCAAAAGTAGGTTACAATAAATGGGACAAAGTGAAGCAAAACGAGTGAAAGCTATACTATTAGAATAAAGGACTAAATGAAAAGCGAGAGATACAAGCATCGTGCAACAAATCTAACATCAAAAGAAGAGAAATAGGAAGAGATGGAATAAGTGTGTATGTGTGTCTTGGAGGAATTAGGTTAGAAAGAGACGCCCAAGCTGCCAAATTTTGAAGCTCAAAATGGCCGCCCGTCAATTGTTCAGTGCGGCAATCCGCCATCTTGCGTATGGAAGAAAATCACGAAATCCCTATTGTTTTATGTACACCATACAGATAATATTTATATGAAATCTATATCATACTTACATTTGTTTTTAGGTAACGTTTAAATTAACTCCAAGTGCGGTTGAATGAAAAAAATCTAAAAGAATAAACACTGCACGATGAAAAATATTGACATATGTAGCCATTAACTGCGTAAGACCCCTGGCCACATAAGTAGATGTGCTCATTAAGGAATTCTTCTAGGAATGCGGCCGACACAGCTTCATGAGTTCAAAATCCGTTCAGGGCGTGGATGTTCCTCTTTTTTCTTCACTTCTGATCCAGAGGAAGGCAATGACAAATCACCATTGGTTCACCTTGTCCAGAGGCCATCCCAGTCCTTTTAAATTTTCCTTCATTTATTACTTGCATTATCCTCACTATACGTTGTATGTAGTCTGGAAACGAGACTTGGAGCCCGAACTCTTGGAGCCAAGGTTTAGTAGTTTAGTCCCCAAATGCTGTGCAATCAGGAAATACAACCCCAAAAATCAAATAAAGTGTAAAGGGCATCTGGAAGAGAGCAGAGTGCACAATAAGAGGACAGAAGTGTAAGTAATACAAGGTATCCGTGCATATCGAGTAGAAGGTACAGTGAAATAATTAGTTATCGCATTCCTTCGTTGTTCAAGGAACAACCTACAGTAAACAGAGTCAATGATCTCACTGGAACAATCGTAGTTCACAATTGGCTACTACAACTGGTCAAGTACTGGTGCAACTACACCTTCAGCAATATATTTGTCTGTCGTGTTAAATGAAATAAATGCGAGCTGCTTTTTCTTTGACTTATTCTGCATGATCTTAGGGTTTGTTTCGTATATTTTTTCTATTATATAAACGTCAGTTCTTACTTAGAGTTGAAATTTTCCTTATTTGGTCAAACATTGATACGGTCACCCTATAAATCACATTATTGAATTGTAATCACATTTAATTTACACGTGAAGGTTTGGTATTATGGTTAAAGAATACAAATATACACAAGTAATTTGTCAGTGCTTATAAAATATTGTATAGCTCAACAAAAAGAGTAACCAAAACTTCCAGTGAACATCGAAAGCTGCAAACGAAAAACAATTCCCCAAAGTGCATGAAATATAATGAATACTACTGACATTTCCTTTAGTCAGTTTTCTTGTAAGTTGTAATTACCTAAAATCTATGAGAAAAATTAGAACAGTAATCCTTCTCTTTAAATTCTCGAATTAACATATTAACGGCATAATGAAAAGCATAGAAAAACACTTTTAATTGTCTCCATACCATCAATTTATATCAACATTTTATATTTCGACAGAAGTTTTCTCTTTCAGGTTGACATGTCTGTGAATGCAATCCTTCAATTTCATTCCATACGCAATATGGCGGACCGTGATACATACAACCGGGGCGGCGGCCATTTTGGGCTTCAATTTATTTTCGAAGTAGGGGTACGCTTGGGAGTCTCATTCTATTTTAATTCCTCCGTGGTGTGTGTGCGTAGTAGAATTAGGGTAAATCTCGCGACAGGAAAATCATTGCGGGTGGGGCATCGCGACAGGAAATCCTTTGGGGTATGGGAAAATACTTTGGTTTGTTTGTCCGTAGATTACGAGTGAATTTTGGCGTGAAAAAGTTCGCGACAGGGTAATCCTTCGGTATGTGTGTTCGTAGATGATTGCGAGTGAATTTTGGAGGGGGGAAACTCGCGATAGGAAAATCCTTTGGTCTGTGTGCTCGTAGAATACGAGTGAATTTTGGCGGGAAAATCGCGAAAGGAAAATCCTTTGGTCTGTGCTCGTAGATGTCGCGTTAATTTTGGCGGGAAAAAACTCGCGACAGGAAAATCCTTTGGGATGAAGGAAAATCCTTTACTTTGTGTTCGTAGAAGATTGTGAATTTTGGCGGGAAAATCGCGATAGGAAAATCCTTTGGTCTGTGTGTTCGTAGCAGATTACGGTGTTTCTTTTTCACGGGAGAAATGTGGAGATGTGGCCTTGGGGGGGGGGGTTGAGGTGACCTAAGACATGTTTGTACAAGATTGTGAGCTAAATTTGGGGAGGGCAGTTGCCTAATGCTTTATTTTAGTTTGTTAGAAAATTAAGATGACGGTGATGCTGACGATATGAGCCACGTAGGTTGGTTATTGAGTGAGTTGTTTGGCTTGAGACATGGTTTGAGGTGACCTTCTCAGACAACGTAGTTGCTGATTGGCTAAGTGGTTTGGGCTTGAAGGCATCACGAGTCTATTGACGCGATGCAAGATAGAACAAGTTGTTTATTTTTGATGGAACCAGAAACCTCAGCACCCACCCCTGCCTACGTCCCCCCGGACGCGAGACAAAATAGAACAAGTTGTTTCATGTCTTTGACGCGAGGCAAGATAGAAAAAGTTGGTTATTTTTGATGGAAGCAGAGTCTCTCAGCACCCATGGTTACATTGGGCATATCAGAAAAGTTTAAGGAATATAGTGACTGCGCCATTGGGCGGAAGGATCAGAAAAGTTTTAATGTTGAATTAGATTATAGTAACAACTCTAGTAAGAGCATTACCTTGCAAAAAAGTGTCTCCTTATTTTAATTGGCAGACGAGACCAATACTTGCTCTTTTACTAGGTTGTACACATACTGGTGGTCATTTTAATCATTCAACTTTGACCTTTTTTATACCATAGTATTACCTACTCATATACTTACTCAATTTATCTCAGTCTAACTCACATTGCTTTAAAAGTGTGTAGATAGCAATTTTTATTTTCTAACTTACACAAAGAAAATATGTTTTGTTATCACACTCTACAAAAATCTCATTTACTATTTTTATATTTACAAAAGACTGATTTTAGTGTTTACAAACTTTCATTCCTGGTTTTCTTTTCTAACAAGAAAAGTTTTCATACAATAAAAATATCATTATAACTTCACAAAAAATGTAAACGTCATTCGCAACTTGTAAGAAAAAAAAGTTACGTTTAAGTTCCAATTGCAACTTGCACAAAGTTAATTTTTATCTCCAAATTTGCAACAAAAAGTTTCTCGGACTTTTAAAAATGTTTGGTAGAAATTATGTTTACAATTTACACTTTATAGAAACTTACAGGAAGTAAAATATCCCTCATAACTTTTAAGTTACACAAGGTAAAAATCTCATTTGCAACTTGTAAGAAAAAAAGTTATGTTTAACTTTTCACTTGTAACTCCTAAAAAGATAATTTTACTACTCATAACTTTATAACAAAAATTCTTGTTATATAAAATACATATATATTATTCACAAATTTGTAATAATAACTTTAACTTTTCAACTCTCTTTTACTTCAGTTTTAGTTTTAGAAAATGATCTTTATTTCCCTTATTTTGTTTTGTAAAATAAACTGTTAACAAAAAAAATCCGTTTCTTACTTTAACTTTACAAAGAAAACTTATATTTTTCTAGTTTACAAACAAAACGTATTCACACCTTGTAAGAACAAAAGTTCTTCCTACATTGAAGATGTGAAACAAGAACCGTAATTTCTAAGTTCCACCGAAATGTTTACAGGGTGTAAACAATAAAATTTTTACGTTGTAACTTTAAGTTATGACTTCAATGTCCTATGAAAGCTTGGCTAACAAGATGTTTCTGTTTAAGTTAACGAGAAAATAGAAATAATTACAATAGTTATATCTACAAGTATAGCTAGACAAAGTTCTTAATTTTATATTATTTCTGAATTAAAACAAACTTTTTTCATAATACGTCATACAGTGAGCTTAATATTTAGTCTGCTGGTGGCACCTTTCTGAGCATAAATGTTCTAACAGAACAAGGATGATACTCGCTTATGTCTAAAACAACGCTAAGTTATATCCTTGGCATCGCTAATAGTGAAAATAGTAGACCCGGACATACGGTGGAACAATGTTTGAATAGGTTCAACTTGAACTAACGGAGCAATGATCTTATTCGTACCTCGCATATCCAAACAAGGACGAATACCGTCATTACATGGACTGGATTATTGTAAGGAGTAGGTTTTGCTATAACTATACCATAATCAAGCCACCTCTTTAACAGTTGACGGAAAGGGTCTCGAACAGCATGCGGCATAGGTTAGTTTTTAGCTTTCACCGGTTCAGTATCTGCCAACATTATCTTAATTTCAGGTAGTTTGGTAGGTCTGGGATATTTGCAAAACAAATATCGCTATTGCTTCAGGAAGACGAGTAATCGATCTTGCAATTCAAAGGATAGATCAGTACGGTTTTCAACGTACTTCTCTATTTCGGACTCGGACACTATTGCCTCATCACACAAGATAAGTCCAGGGATAGTGACCGTTTTTAACCCGAATTCTTTGCAAGTTACTTCGACATGCCTTTCCATCTGGAATTCTCAACCTCAAGGCTCCACTAACTGGATCCAGTTGGCATCGGCAATCCCGAATAAATGGCATTCCGAGGATCAAGCAAGGTTCCACCCCTTCCACAACAAAAACTTTAATTTCGAATATATTATTTGAAATGTTCAGGAAAATATTCTCGCTACCCTTTAATTTATGAGCACCGGAAGCAAAGACACCTTGAAGTTTAATACCAAAAGCGGGTCTTAATTTAGCACGTGGCAATTGGCAAAAATCTTTTTCCAAGTTTCAAAATTTAGAATATTTATCTCGGAACCACTATCGTAAAGACATTTTAAATCTAAACCTGCCATTTTACCGAAAATGCGGGGGGAACGACAGAATTCAGTGGGGCAAAAGATCAAACCATCCGTTAACTCATCCTCCCGATAACAACACGGTTATTAAAGGTATTCCCATCCTGAAATACGAGATTAGACCGTTCTCCCAACCTGTCATCATCGGATCGATTCACACGCCTTCCCGATCCGACTGAAGGACGCCCATGGCGTTTAAATCAACTCCATGAGAACAGCAAGACCGGGTAGAAACAGTACTACTTCCCATACTATCAACTACCTGTGAATGAGAACAACCACACTTAACTTCTCTGAGTGCCGCATTACCTCCAGGAACACTTAGAGTATGACAGCCGCACGCTATCACTCTACTCTGACAAGGAGAATTATAGGCACTGATATTATTTGGCACATTATTATTAGGAATCTGACTATTACTTTGATAATTATGATAACTTACAGGCAGATTACTACTGTTATAACTGTATTAGACGTATCTCGAGTATAGGCTTCCTTGGATCTCATTTACATAGAGTAACTCAGCGATGGAGGTTAGAATATAACATTTATAATGGACAAAAGGATTGCTAAGCCAACTATTGCGCACACAATCTTTTTATTTGAAGCACCACTGAAACACTTTACAGAATTTCCATTCCTGCCATTCCTTGCGCGTAGAATGTTCTGGGCATACTTTTCACTGCCTTATTTCTACCTTACCTCATGTGTCCGCTAATGTATGTATCGTCTATAATTCTGCACGAAGCTTTGAAGTTCACTTATTATTAATAATAATATATAAATATTTGTGATATTACGTCGACACTAATAATTCTTTTGTCAGGAGCTTTTGTCACATGTCTACTTTCTTACCGCCGTTTCCCACTCAGCCCGGGCACTGTTGCCAGTCTAGCCCAGCACGTTGATTATTCCCTCTGCGATATGAATCATTATCAGAAAATCTACGACGTTTTTCATAGTTATCATTGTGATGATTTCCAAAATTATTATTCCTACCTGAATTATTGCAACATCTATTACCATTATTAAAATTTTGATTAAATCTCCTACCAGAAGAGTTATTTTGAAAATTAGAAGATTTGTTATTAATTTTGAATGGATAAACATTAACTCGCTCAGTATGAGTACTACAAAATTTAGTTACTTTAGTTGTTCTAATTTTAGGCTTAAATTTAGGATCATTATTACTTTTGCTTCCTTTAGATTAGGTTACATTAGATTCGGAATTTGAAAGTATGTCTTTATTTAGCTTGGTATTAGTAGGACTGTCTAAATTCTTTAACATATCAATAAGAGTGTTTATGCTGTCAGGAGTGTACAATCTTAATAATTTGCCTATAGACTCAGGAAGAGCTTGAATTATTATTTCAATTATGTCTTCTTCAACATAAGGCGAAGCGTATAATTTATATTTACCTAACAACTGCCAAGCAAATTGTGCCATATTTTCATATACACCTTCATGACATTTGACAGAATAGAGCTGTTCCAAATAACGTTTCTTAAGTCTGGGGTTTTCAGAGTGTTCCAAAAAAGCTCGTACGAAATCTTCGTAAGTAGCAAGTTTCTCTTTCTCTTGCGTGTACCAGATTAAAGCTAATCCGGTCAACCTAGGACCAATAACTAGCATTTTATCGGAAGAAGTTATCTTCATTAAGTCACTCTTCTGAGCAATTTCAGCTAAGAATTTCCTAGCAGATTCCCCGGGAGTTCCACTAAACGTTTTAAAGAAATTGATGTCATTAAGCCGTAACGGACGAGCGGAATTACTATCAACACTATTCCTGACCTGATCTAATTGAGGCCACACAGAGTCCTCCTTTTGACTCTCAAAGGGTTACAGCGTTCACTGGGTTTAAAGTGATAATCCACAGAAATCGGTTTAGGAGTTACCGTAGGAAATTCAAATCTGAGATCTCGATCTAATTCGGGTTGTTGAGAATAAGGATTTTGTGACGAAGAAGCAACAGAAGGATGGCGATACTTAAAAGATTCGGACCTAAAAGGAAAGGCATCCTCGGTCATCTCCTCATGCCATCACGGACTTTGATCTACACGTCTCCTATTTTCGAACAAGTCCTCACTACGGGACGAAATCCTAGGCATACTAGTTACAGTAGTCGTAGCCAGTGAGTACACCGGTTTACCTTGACTTGTAGTCACTACGGTTGTAGTAATCAAAGTGGGTAATCCTTAACTAGATGTCACAGGCATGGAAGTAGAAAATGGTCGAGCTTCGCTACTCACTATAGATTCTTTAAGACAAGTTTCCCTGTCTTCAGGTTCCGTTGTGTTAGTACGCAATTTTTCAAATTCGTTACGCAAACTTTCCACTTGTGATTCGAGAGACTCGGTCTTAGATGAGACACTCGCCATCTCACTACGTACTCCATCATACCTTGCATTCATGTCATTAACAACGCTATCTATTTTCTCAGACAACTTGGAACCTTGCGCAACAATTTTACTTTCAAGATTAGTACATTGAGTACGTATATCATTTTTCATATCGGTACCTGGAGTAGTTATCTTACTTTCAAGATTATTTATCATTTTGGTGAGCGCATTCAATAAAGTGTCCTGATTACTAGTACCGGTAGGTTCGGTTTCGTTAGATCTGGAATCAACGCGAACCCCGTCTTCAGTTTCATCCTCGACTGTCCCGGTATTACTTGACCTACAAGCTTTGCAAATATATCGCTACTCTAATCAGCCGCTATTCGCTCACATCGTAAATGTTTTTGCTGTAAACAAGTAGTGCAGTTTATTATCGCACCATTGAGATTACAACACACGGGATTATAGTCCTGACCTTCAGCATTCATATTATCATCACTTGGAGGATTACTCATTATTACTGAATACAATTTAATATAATAAGGAACCACTATTAACGTCCTTCCCACAAAATATCGAAAGTTCGACTCTCATAACCAATGCCACAATCATCCAGTATCCACTGTACCTAACTCAACTAAAACTAACCTAACTCGACGTAAGTCACTATCTCCACAAGTACGCAAAGAAATCAACAGATTTAATTAAGAATATCTCCAGTCACTTTAATACTTAATTCATAAAGAAAACGACCTTTTCCTCTCAGTAACGATTACCGACTTTCATAATATGTGCAGTTTATTTCTCGGAGCTTAAGTTATTTTGAAGCAATTGATACCATTTTTTTTACAGAAAATCGTAGAACAACACGTCGAAAAATAGAGGTATCCATCCAGCTACCCTCTATAACTAACAATGTAATTATCAGTCTCAGCTGTATATAATTACATTGCCAACAAACACTAAAATACCCTGGCTGGTAGTTGCCAAAAACTGTAACCACCACCACAACTCAGGATTATAAATAGGGTCGCCAGGAGCCTAGAGTACCCACGCAACACTTCTGACTACACTCTAGCTCTAAACATTTTCTACACCCTAGACGAGCGGTGCAGAAATGTCTTCCAGATTTAAGGTTATCTGGAAAAGGATTCCAGATCCTTGTGATTGCTGCTAAAAGACAGTAAAGCTGTACGAGGGAGGAAATACCGATAAGGCGACACCTCCAATCTTTCAATTAGATAGTCAGTTCATTCTCTGAAGTACCAACTGGTTCAGATTAGCGATAGTCTAAGAAAGAAAACGAAAATCTGTACTTGGGAATAATTTCATATGATAATACGCATAACAATTTATGTGTGACTCATATTGCTTCTTTAATCACTTCGAAGTCTACAGGGTGGCAAAAGACCATGTCTTACCTTTACCTTAGTATGGCCTACACCTGTAGTCTGGAATCGCAATTCCTGAAATAAAAACGACGAACACAACTAGCGGCGGTCAAAACCGAACCTAAACGTTGTGCCATTATCTATCGCAAATGCAAATAATCTCTGCACACATATCACATAATGGAGTCACTTCATATGTCATAACGCTGTATCTGCAGAATTCAGTATATAGTTCTTTTCCCAAGTTTTCATATCACAGCAGGTGAAAGAATCCTACCACTGGCCTACAGAGTTATGAACCAAACCTAATATAATTAAAACGCATCTTTCAAAACGCTAGGATAACCGAAATAGAGAATAAATTAGTATCAACTGCTTTCAAAATTTACTTAATTATAGATAACGTAGTTTAATTTAAATGAATATGATAATAAACGTTAATTAAATCACTGCACAACACAAATAATATCATACATGGTATATGGTTACTCAACTAATACCTTACGTAATACCTAGTTAACTGAGAGGTTATATAGACTATGTTCTTTGAAAAGAAACTAAAAAGGTTTAAGGAAATATAAAGATGTCAAAATTTCAATTTATTTATAGGATTTTACACAATATTCGCCTTAGGAGGTAATAATTTCGTTACGATTATAACAGAATAAAGATTTTGATGTAGAGATCAAACAAATTTGTATCTTCTATCTTTTACACATGATGAATTAATTAAGTGAAAACGAAAGTTGGTTTCGCAGATATAAATGTTCATAATTTTTATAATAATCAATAGTTCTTGACGAAATTATCACGATATAGTCAAAAACATTGTTATTTAATTTAGAGAAAGGTTTTACCACATTATTTCACACAGAATTTAAGTTATTACAAATCATACCTTGACGAAAGAAACCAGTTTGCCTTAAAGCAGGCGTGACGTCATGACATATGATTACTACGTTATACAAATGACTCTTTGAATAAATATTGAAATACGCAATAATAATGTTATAAATGTGACAATTAAACGGAGAATAGTGGCTGTACCCACATAGCAAAATGACGTCCCAGGGATATCTGACGGATCTCCTGCCAGGATATCGGGACGTCCTGTTTAAGTCCCGTTTACATCCATGGGACGTATAGTTATAATTAATCCTTCGTATAACCATACGAAGGCATATCCTTCGTATAGTTATAATTAATTAAATAATAATAATAGTAAGGTCGATTTAATTTATTGAAATTCCAGGTAGGTAATCCCGCACGGCTTTCCGGGGGACATCCAGGGGACCTCCATACGGGATGAACTGTTTGTATTGCCCACAGAGTTATCCCACGGACGTCCTTAGGACATCGCTATGGGAGCAGGACCATTCTGGCGGTAATGGGATCTAAATGGGACGTCCCAGGGACGTACTCTGCTATGTGGGTAGTTGAAACTAATATTAAATAATCATTTCGAGGTTTTAAATTTACAATTAAAGTCCAAAATTATCAAAAACGGTACGTAAAAATGGTCGAACAAATATTGTCGTTAATTTGACTAATTGCGGTGATGTATGGTAACAGTTAACATGGCTAACCGGGAATTTTAAATATAATTGGAAACTGGGAGACTATAGTTGGCAATTGATTACTAGAATCGAACGACCCGATACTTAAAATGTAAGAATTCGTTTAATAGCGGCCCCATACTAAATTTAGCACATCTTACACATATTGACAAATGATCTTTGAAACCAAAATAATAATTTTATTGCAGTGAAAATTTCGAAATAAATTTATCGAGATGAAATGTCTTAATAACACTTATATCGAATTTTGTTCTTGTCACAACCATGAATATTATCCTCCGAAATAGATGAAATAAATGTCGGAATATTCTTCAGTTTAGCTAAATTTTGGCATATATTTACCGATTTGTAGTTAGGGCTCAGCAGATACAAAAGACAAAAAAGCCCACACATCTATTTTCGGGTCAGTGAAATTGGAACTAAAACTAACATGGAAGGGAGAGCAGTTCTCTCATCAACCGGTGAAGAATGCTGATTCACACCAATCAGCAAGAAACACAAAGCCAAGCATTGACTAGGATCCAATCAAAATTAAGCACTAAATCCAAGTCAATGCTTCGTGACTAACGAAAACCTGAATAGATACAGATTGATAACAAAAACGGAAAATAAAAAGAAACACGCCCAAAGCGTGACTAAAGCCAAACAAAGAGAAAAATCTAAGGAGAGCACGATAGGAAACAGAACATTACAAAGAAAATAAAAGGGGAAAAAATAAAAATGGAACAGCAAACTAGGCTGTTACATAATAACAACAGTGTAAACAATCTTGTAATGAAATGTCAGGCGATATAAAATATTGTCGTGTATATTGTAAGTAGAAACAAGACCTGAGATACCAGTAATTGTAATTTTGATAAGTAATAGCAATTGTGCTTGTACAACTGGTTTCTAAAGATGATACTGGTGACAATAAAATCAGTGACGTGTATAAAAAGTAATCACCTTCAATTGTCCTTACTTTGAGAAATGCAAAATCTTGTCGAGCGTTACAGATGTGAACTAATAAGTGTAATATATTTGAATTAATGATTTTCGTTGAAATATGCAACAATATTTCAAAAGATTATGGTGACAAGTGTTGTATGTGTGTGTTCCGAGACACGTACAGGGGTCAGTTTGATACCGACAAACTCATATACTATATAAGTTCTTTAATATACATATCGGATATATCAGAAAGCTACCGCTCGTTGTTTTTTAGAACTCAACAAGAAGTCGGTCGAGCTATTAGGGCTTTTGAATCTATGATCAGACAAATAATAGTCCCGAAAAACACATGCCCAAATTAGAGATAAGGTTTACCTAGGAACGTACCACTTGCAACAAGGGATAATGGAGATCAGGAATAGATATACTTACTTTTCCATTTCCTTCGCCATCGTAAAATTCTTCTTGAGATGTCTCGGCAGAACTTTTTATTACTAGTAGTTTACCAATTATGAGCACTTAAGAAATACGTGATAATTCGCTAGAAAATACGATAGTGACGATTAAATAATTACCAGATAAAACTTCGGCAATATAAGTTATTGCCAGAAATAGATACTCGGGATCTTATTGTAGAACGGGGAAGACCTGAGACAACGGTTCTAGTTTGTACCCCAGATGCTTCCCCTTAAAGTGAATCCATGTGTTGCTAGTGCATGTACAATGAAGAGAACCTGGTTATATTGTTTTAAAAAATATTGGATGAGCACGGTTATGGCATTTAACTGCTCTAAACTAACTAAGATGCTATCTATTTCATAGTAAATGTTATTTTCTTAATCATAAAATATCTACAGCTACACATAATCATTATTTAAAAAATAATGATAATAAACTAAAACGTTATGACGCTTGCCGATAGATGGGTGGGTCCATCAGGAATGTGAGGTTTGTTTGTAAAGCGAAAACGTTGCTGAAGTGAAAATGTCCATAACATTTTCTACAGAGAAGTTGTTTACTATAAATGTTCTATTCATTTCACTCTGTTTAGTAAATAGTAAACTATTTACTATTCTTCCAACTATACATTAATTAATGTAACATCTGCTATGATTACTTACTTAATCCTTGGCGCTACAGCTCGGGGTGAGCTTTGGCCTTTTGTGCAAGCAGTCTCCATCTCTTCTTATCTTGAGCCATTTGCTTCCATTCTCTTACTTTCATCCTTTGGAGATCGCTCATCGCATCATCTATCAGTCTCCTCTTTGGTCTTCCCACTTTCAGTTTACAGTACAGTTTTCCTTCCATCATTTTCCTTGGCATTGCTCCATCTCTCATTCTCTTTACGTGGCCTAACCATCTAATTCGTTGGCTTTTGATGTATCTTATTATATTTTGTTTCTTAATTATGTCTTCTAACTCATCATTGTAAATCTTTCTCCATATGTTCCTGTCCTTCACTGGCCCGTATATTTTCCGTAATATTCTCATTTCGAAGCGTTTAATGCGTTTTCTATTTCTACAGTAATTGTCCAGGTTTCTGAGGAATATGTAACCACCGGTCGTATCATTGTGTTGTATATTTGCAATTTAGTAGCTCTTGATATTAGTTTACTTTTGAATATCTTTTGGTTGGCGTGATATGCTCTGTTCCCTACCTGTATTCTGTCGTGCACACACGTGCTCATATTATTTCTATTTCAATGACGCTTCCGAGATAGTTGAACTTATCTATTCCTTCAAATGATTTATGACCTATCTTTAGGTTTCTGGGTTTCCTTCTTATTTCAGATGTTGAGATTATCATATATTTTGTTTTCCCGTCAATCACTTCTAGACCCATTTTCTTTGTTTCTTGCTGTATTTCCTCAAATACGTGCCTCAGTCTTTGTTGGGATCTTGTAACAACTACTATGTCATCAGCATAGGCACAAATCTGGCTTGATTTTGTGAAAATATTTCCTCTCTGATCTATTTTGTTTATTGCAAAATGTAGGGCTATTATGAATAGTGTAGTGGATAATCCATCTCCTTGCTTGACTCCGGATGTTACTTGAAAACTGTTTGTAAGTTGTTGTCCTATTTTAACTTTTGCTTTGGAGTCTCTCATTGTCATTACTACTAGTCGTATCAGTTTCTTTGGTATTCCTAATGCGTTCATTGCTATTATCAGCTCTTCTCTATTTATGCTATCAAAGGCTTGTTTATAATCCACGAATAACATATGTAGATCGAGATCATGTTCTATGTGTTTTTCTATCATTTGCCTGACTATGAAGATTTGGTCTGTAGTGCTTCTATTCTCCCTAAATCCACACTGGTACTCTCCTATTAACTTTTCCGTGTGTACTTTCAGTTTCTCTTGTATGGTTCCTGTTAATATCTTGTAGGCTACGTTAAGCAGTGTTATAAATCTGTAGTTTCCGCAAACTGTTTTATCCCCTTTCTTAAAGAGTGTGCATATAATTCCTGTTGTCCAGTTTTGTGGTATTCTTTCTTCTTCCCATATTTTCATGATTAAGTTGTGGATATGTTCGACTATGCTTTGTCCTCCATATTTGAAAAATTCTTCTATCATTTCATCTTCTATGGGCGCTTTGTTATTTTTTATTTTATCTATACTTCTCTTGACTTCTAATATGGTTGGCGGTTGTACTCGGTCCTCTTCAGTTTCTGTTTAAGCTGGTTCATCCTCCATGCTTGTTTGTTGCTCTGTGCTATTTAGCAGTTCTTCGAAATGCTTTGATCAAAATTCTAGAATTGCGTTATCCTGTAGTAACAGCCTTCCTTCTTTCTCTTTACATCCTGCCGTTCTTGCTTGGAAACCCCTTTTGAACCTGTTCATGGCACTATAGAACTTCGTCCTTTCATTTTGTTTGTTTATTTAATTCCTCAATTTCCTCTAACTGCGTTTTTATACTTTCTTTCTGCAAACTTTATTAGCTTGACTTCGTAGTTCCTTGTATTTCTCGCAATTTTGTCTTGTCTCTCTCTCAATCATTTTTTTTGCTTCGTATTTCCTTTGTATTACATCTCTGCATTCTTGGTCAAACCATTCCTCATTGCGTGTATTCTTTTTTGTACCTATTGTGAACGACGGAAGAGATGCTGTTTCTTTACGTTAGGTATTCTGACTACGACCTGAGTTTAGGAAGACCTTTTACCATGTGAACGGCTTCCTCCAGGTCCACAAAGAATACCTGGAACATTTGTGAAACAGACGACTACTGAAACGTTGAAATATTAGCGAGAGGTTTTACATAATGTCGTTCTTCGAAGACTGCTTAGTGTAAAATATCGATGTGAAATATGTGGTGAACTCTGAGAGTTCATTATGGGCGTTAACTTTGAATGTCAGATGGTAGAGGCTAAATTTGGGATTTTAATGCAACGAATCTCTGCTAAACATAAGAACTACTTGGATACAAAAGGGTTCTGTTACCGAGTTAATTGAACGTAACATGATTACATTTTAACACACCACGTTTCTTAACGATGGACAGAATAAACGGGTTTTACCGGAGTTATTAATCTTTGAGCAAATATTATTCGGGAGGTGACATTTAGAAAGTCTAAATTATGCCAGACGCTAGAATTCGCAATATAAAGCAGATCCTCTATTCATACCTGAAATTTAGTTGAAGTTAGACGTTCAATGAATTTCTACAGCCTTTGATTCCGTCACAGCCAGATGATGAAAAATGTTCAGAAAAAACTATCTTCCTTCTTAGGTTGAAGTTTTGGCTGGAAACTTCTTCTATTGTACTGATGCACTAAAGGTCCCTCTATGGATCTGGGGATACTGGAGCTCTGTAGGCCCCTCTATGGAACTGAAGATACTGAAGGTTTTAATAGAAGATTGATCGGCTTTATATAGCGACTCGTACATACAGTAAATGTGTGTGTGTGGTGTTTGTCTGACTTGGCGGAGACGGTCACTTTAAGTAGGTCGAAAGGTGACGTTCTCACCATAAGAGTATGGTTAATTTGCTCAAAGGTGAATAACATCTCGATTGACGTCATGGATTGCAATATATTTCATAAGCTTTCGTTGTTGCTACTCTGTTCATCTTTACTGAAACATGGCGGCGGTTTTATTTCCATTTCACCGAACAAATTACAAGAAAAATATAAAAATATACTAAAACCTAATTTTTTCCTATTATTTTGAATTTTATGAATAAAGTTAATTTTTCCCTCTACTGGGTACTATCACACTGCTCAGAGGCAGGTATAAGAAAATTTTAATGCGATATTGGAATGTATTGGATTAAAATTTTCTTATCAATAAAATTCAAAATTATACCTAAAATTCAAATTTGCAGTGGTTTGAAACCTTAAAACTAACAGAATAAAATATATAGTAAGAATTACAAACAAAATACAGATAAATATATACACAACAATACTTGTCACTTCGTCATTTGTGTCGAAAATGATTCATTCAAATGTTCAGTAAGTGTCGATATAATGTCTTATATTTTTTTTTTTTTGGCTTTTTCTTTTTCTTTGTACACTCACACAAATTAATGAATTAAAACACATATATGCAACAAAATGGTAAAAAACAAAGTTCGGTTATAAGTTGGCAGAAAGTTTATAAAGTTTCACTTGATAATGACATTGGCGTTCGTGGTTGTATGTCACTGGTTGAAGCGTGCGTTATCAGAAATTGTTTTTGCTTAGGTAGCAAAGACAGACTGTCTGGTCCACGCATACGACACTGTTTTGTTTGACAAGGTTAGTGTACTCGTACAACACCTGTGAAGCGGTTCGAAGGTGCAAGAGTTTTGGTTCGGTCACACAGAAATATAGTATGCAATGTTCGAAAGTGGAAAGTTTTAGTGAAATGTGTCAATAATTTGTGTTTGACATCATTTCGAAAATGCGAAGAAAGTTCTGTTCCTCGGAAGGAATACGTAAAATTTTGTCTTGCGAAGTACTGATAGTGTCCAAATTCAAATATCACTAGTGAATTGTGAAAGTTTTACAAGGTTCGAAGTTCGAAAAAAAAAGTGAAAGTTCGCACTAGTTGGAAGTTCGTATTGTTCTAGAAAATATCGGAACAAAATATCGTGGTGTAGTGACATAGGTTGCAGTTCAAATTCAAGTCTGGAAGGTTGGTAAGTATTACACTGTTATCATTTCACTGTTCACTATGTAGTCATAATGCTCGTTAAATATCGACATAAAATGAGTGCAATATTCAGAAGAAAAACGAAGAGAGAATGTTGCAAAGTCATTTTCACAGTCATATAAATCACTGGAAGAAAGTATCGAAGAATACTGTTCAAAATGTCCAAA